>VZSZ01006533.1:135108-148987 GCA_013398815.1 Ibidorhyncha struthersii
CTGTTGCCATGGAAACAGGTGGTGGTGATGGGGAGGGGTGTGGGGCAGCAGAAGAGTGGGTGACATCCTGGGTTTTCGGGGGGTGGAGGAGTCTGCTTTCTGTGCTTTTCTGGAATTCCTGTGATCATGCAGAATGGGAAGATTTGGGTGGTTGGTTTGTTTTTTTTTCTTTTTAAATTAGCTTTTGGGGTGTCTGGGAGGATTTTGGGATGGGCGTCTCTCAGGCAGCTCTGCCCATTGCCCTCCCACAATGTCCTGGTACAACCCCGATTTGCACGGCAAAATGTGACTCCAGGAGCTTTGACGTAGCCCAGGGCGGGTTCCAGAAATGGGGTCCAAAATGCTTCTTCTTCTGCCCAAAGCCAATCCAGAGGTCCCCTGGGAGGAGTCCCTGATGTTCCTGACCTGCAGCTGGACACGGTGCCAGAGGACGGGGCACTGGCATGGAGCAGGCAGCTATGGGCACTGCTCAGACCGTGCTTAGTGCAGACGGGGGAACAGGAGAGTTTGCAAAGGTGGCTGCGCACAGAGCCTTCACCCCCACATCCCCCATCCCAGAGGACAGGCAGGGGCAGGCTGTGAGGAGGGCCACGTGTCCTATATCCCAGGAAAGTTCCCAGGGCTTTCTTTCATTGCTCTTCTTTTTTTGCTCTTTTTCTTCTCCATCCTTCCTCATTCCAGACACAGGCTCTGTGCACGGGAGGGTCAGGTTTGGAGGGAGGTGTGTGGCTTTTTTAGAGGCCTGGGTCCTTTATGTGTGTGCACATGGACACACACTCATACGCAAACACACACACACCCCCAAACACACCCGGGTCATTTCTGTTAGTACACCCAAAAGTTCGGCTCCCAGGCCAGTGCCTGGGGCTATCACCCAGGTTCGGAGTTTCTGGGATGGGGAAAGCTGGGAAGGGGGGAATTATCTCCAGGTGTTGATGGGAAAACTGAGACACGGAGCAGGGATTTGTGGTCCTCATCCACACTGTGGTTATGGGTCATCCCATCACTGACAGCATCCAACAAGTCTGCAGATGTCAGGGAAAAGGTGTCCAGGAAGTTATCTCAGGCTGCCCGGCGTTGGCTGGGCTTCCAACCCCATGATATCCCCAGCCGGGGTCCCCAGCCCACCCCCCCAGCAGCAAACCCTCCCACCAAACACTCTCTCCACCCCAGCTCCCTGGCGTAAATCACTGCCCTCCATTGGCCAAGGACCTTTTAAAAAGGATTTATTAGGGGGAATTTAAGCACAGGCAGCGATACGGTTTCATAAATCGAAAGGCAATAGCGCTCCTCATTACTGGTTCATTCAGGGGGTGGCATCCCCGCTCCCCCCCATTCCCACCGCCGTGCTAACAGCCCCCTCCCCAGCACTGCTGCCTCCGCCGCTCCCCTTCGCCTCCCAGTCTGTGGAGACCGCGAGCGTGGAAAATCCCCAGACAGGGAGTGTAAATGCTTGTTCTTTGTAAATGAAGAACATAATTAACATTAAATTAAGGTAATACAAATGAAGACAACACAGAGCCTGACAGGATGAGTGTTTGGGGAGGCAGTAGAGAGAAGTGATTCATATTTTTAATTTACTGTACAAATAGACTAGCAGGGCTGGGGGGAAAAGGGCCATCCAAGTGGAGTGGGGATTTTTTTTTTTTCCCACTGTTGTTTTGCTGTGCTTTAAGCACACAATGACTATTAAAGTCAACTGCCCATATAATAGGACATCTCCTACATGACTGCTCTCCGAGAGGCAGCTTGCTGTAGCAATAAATTCTGGGAGTGCCATCTGCTGGTGCGCACCCTCTGCCGGGCACCCTCGCCTCGGCCACCCCGGTGCCAGGCATCCACACCCAGACCAGCCCCAGCACCCTGCGCCCGCTGACAAGATCTGCTCCCATGGAGCGCCAGACATGAACCTGCGGGCCTTGATACAGAATTATTATTTTTTATAGAGGGTAAAAAACACTTTTTTCCCCCAAAAATATGCCCTTAAATTGTTCATCATCTATTCTTCTGTAAGAGGTTGCAGGGGTATGGTTGATGCCGAGGAAATATTTTAGGCCTTTAAAAGAAACAAATCACCGTTCTCCACCCCTCTGAAGTGCTGGGTTTCAGCTGAGTGCCCGTTACCCAGAACACAGTAAAAAAAATCACCTATTTTAGGTTTTTCCCTGCAGAGTCCTTGTGAACCGCAGGCTCGGCTGGAGCCGGCTCTGCACTTTTAGGCGATAAGAACTGTGGGCTCAGCCTGGGGAGACCCTGCTGCAGGATGACTTTCAGCTTGGAGCGAGCCAGGTTTACCGTAGTGTGAGGATGTGCATGGAGCTGTGGCACCTGGAAGGGGCACACTGCCACTGCCGCGTCCTTGTCCCCTTCCCTGATGGACTTCTGCCACTGCTTTGCAAAGCAAAAACAAGAGAAGGCACCAACCATTCCTGGCTGAAATCACCCCTCCCAGGCAGAAGATGTCCTGGGACTGTGCCGAGAGCCTCTCGTTGCACCCCAAAACTACTCATCTAGGGGGGGGTGTTCCTGTTTTTGGGGGTGCAATCTTTGCTCTCTGGGTCAATTGTGTCCTGGCAGTTATCACCACGAACACTGTCTGTGGGCCCGGGGCTGGCCGGGCCGGTGGCAGAGAGAGGCTGGTCCCAGCGCCTTGTTCTATCATTTTCTGTGTCCTCCACCTTCACCACTTTTTCCTCTCCCCTTCTACGCTCCTCTCCCAAATCACCCCCAGGGTGCCTGGGGGCAGCTCCAGCTCATCACTTTAAGCTTTGCCAACCCCAAAGTACAGCCAGGACCTCTTTAACGCCTGCCCCTGTGCACTGGGGAGGGCAGAGGGACTGGTGCGGGACAAAGCCTGTATCCAAAGGGAAGATGCTCCCCTCCCTTTTCCCCCTCCACGCTTTTACTGAAGGCCCATTCGCACCCAAGGATCTGATGGGGGTGTGTGTGGAGTGCCCTGGTGTGGGCACTGGGAGATGGGGGATCCTATCCTGCAGCCTCAGACCCTCTGTGAGCATCAATGCTGAGCTTTGGCAGGGGATCAGCTGCCCATCAGCGTGGGTTGCTCCCTGCAAAGTGCTGTGCCAGATGCACAGCATCCGTGCTGCCGTGCAGCCCCACAACCGAGCTCCCCCTGCTCCTGAGACAAAACCAGAGAGGGCTGATGACGGAGCCACGCTGGCTCCTCTGCCAGCTTAGCCCTGCTCTGAATGGCCCCAAACACATCCCGGGCCCACACTGCAGACACAGGTGCTGTTTGCAAACTGACCTTCCCCTGGGCAGTGCCCCACGTGTCCAGCATCCTCCTCCCGTGGCTGCAGCACTGGAAGCATTGCCAAGGAAAGTGTGCATGAATGCAACTGGACTGAAGCCAGGCCGGCCCAGGAGGGGTTGTGCCGGGGGCTCAGCCCTCCACTGCAGCACCTCGAGTTGCTTTGGGGTCCTCATGGCCAGGGCGTGAGGCTGCGGTGTGGTTTTGGTTACCATTGAGCAGCAAGCCGCCTTCCAGAGCTTGGCCCTGGAGCCTCTCCTCCGTTGGTAAGACAAGGTGGGGACCAATCCTGTACCCACCTCCGCAGGGCAGAGGGATGCTGCTCCAGCTCCCCTTTCTCCACACAGAATGGGGCAGGAACAGGGGTTTCACCCTGCTCAGAGCACACAGGAACCGCATCCCACTCAAAACTGGTCCCTGATGGAGCTTCTGCAGTTAGGTGAGGTTCTGGGGGGGGTGAAGGAACCCCCGCTGTGCTGACAGGGCCAGTTTGCTGTTAGGGCCCCTGTTGAAACCAGTGCAGGAAGGTTTCAGCCTCAGAGGCTTTAGTGGGTCCCCATCATTAGCAGGATCCACCCCCCAGGATCCCATGCCTGCTGGAGCCGTAGGGACCATGAGCACTGGCAGAGTGTGAATGCTCCATGGCTTGTCCAGCCACAGCCTGACACGTGCTGCCAGACATGTGCCCACGTGCCAGGTGTCCAGACATGTGCTGCCTCGCCAGCCACCAGTGCTGGCACAGGGACACCAGGGTACGTCCAGCAAGGTTTCATCAACTTCCCAGTCAGGCTGTGACCATTCACCCTGAGCCAGGCACCCTCTAGGAAAGCTTCCCTGCAGGATCTGGAGATATGCAGTGATGGGCCATTTCCTTGAGGAACCCATTTCAAAGTACCTGGAGAGTTCAAACCAGGGCTTTCTTTCCCATTCCAGTTTGGCTGAGGTGAGCTCCAGCCCTCCACGTGCGTATCTCAAGGCTTAAACTCCCCCACCCTTTAGCACTGAGTACATTACAAGAAGGCACTTACGCATTTGGGGAAAGTCACCTTCACCTTCATTTCTGCAAACCTTAAGAGGATCAGGAGCATTTCCAGCCATCAAAGTAATTTCTTGGACTCTTCTTTGCACCTTCTCCAATCTTTCAAGGTCTTTTTGGACACTGCTAGAGGATACAGCCTTACCCTCACCAAGCAAAACCAGTGCTTTCAGCAGCCTGAATCCAGAGAGCTGCTTTGGACGTGGGGAGGCAGCTTGGAGCCCACCCAGCCATACCCTTCCCAAGAAGCCTGCAGTGGAGCGGCTGGGACTGCCTCCCTGGGCAGGGCAAGCAGAGGGGAAGCCCAAATTCTGCTTTTGCAAGCGTACCATATGTGGGGGGAAGGGNCCTGCCCCAATATCCTGAAGCTGATGAGAAGCTAGTGACCCATGAGCATGGGGTTTCCTTGCTCCTATCCTTCCAGGTCCTGCTGGAAGAAGGATGGACATGTCCCTTGGCAAGGTACCCTCAAAAGGGTCCCCAGGAACAAATGCACCCAAAAGGCATCATCGCCTTTTGCCAGTGACATCCGCTCCTTGGAAAGAGGGGAATTCTGGCTCTGATGGTGTCTGAAGCCCTGGCAGAAATGGGGCCTGACTCCATGTTTCCCAGGTCTGCCCCATCTCCCCAGCCAGCAGACAGCAGTTCTTGGCCCTAAGACAACACTCTGGCTCCTTGGCCACCCCAGGACCCTGGGATGGAGGACTGCTCCCAGGGGCGCCATTGCCTCCCACATGGAGGGCAGGGGGCATCTTCCAAGCTGCCCCGCATGCTGGGTGGGAGAGAGAAATAAATACCGGAATAAATAAATACAAGTGGCAAAGAGGCCTGAAATGATGCTGTCGTTTGCTGGGAATGAGAGACACAAGTGTAATTTAGGTTTTGATATTATGAAAGTCTCGCTGCTCTAAAACAGCAGGGCACTCAGTGCCTCATTAATAAAGGATAAACTTGGAGTCTATTTACAATGCACTTTTTGGGGTTATTTACACTCCATTATACATATGTAATGCTGCACATATTTACCGCTCTGTTCTGCTGCCGAGAGCAGCCGAGTCGGGAGGGAGACAGAGTGGGAAACGGCTGATGCTGTGGAGCCATGACCCCTGCTTTGACTGATGTCCCTTAAACAGCTTGAGCTGCAGGAGAGCCCCGAGCTGGCTGCTGAGGATGGAGGGGCTGGGACCGGGCACTGGGTGACCCAGTATGGCCCAGTCCCCATTGGCCCAGCACTCACCCACCCCTGGATGCACGCTGTGGCTTTGCCAAGTGATGCAGAAAGGGTGAGCTCCTCGCATGGGCTGGAGCCCAACACACCAACAAATGACCACAAGCACCAAACGTCCAAGCTGTGGGCCCATCACCGAGTGGGAAGCTGGAAAAAAAAAGGGCTAAATTATCTGCAGCAAAATAAATCATGTTTGTGTTGGCACTAGAGGGTTTTGGTCATGCAGTCCTCTCCACCGCCCAGCTTTTACCTCCTACCAGAGCAAAATATTGTGGTTTCCCTGCAAATGGCAGCTCCCCGAGGGTCTGCTGGCCTGGGAGCCCCCAACCCCATGGTGTTCGTGGGAGCTGCTGTGAGGGTCCTGGGCCAGGAAACAGGGTAGCCCCCACCACAGTATCCAGGGCAGAGATGTGGGAGAGGTCTTGGAGAGCACCCAAAGGTCACAGCAATTCATGGGGGGCAGCAAGGGGATGTGGGTGCACCCAGGACCCCTTTGTCCTCAGCAGAGTTTGGGAGGGTGCAGGGGTCCCATGGGAGCACTCTGCAGGGCCAGCATGCAGGGCTGGGCAGCACGGGACTGCCAGCAGGCTGGGGGCGGGCACGGTGGCTGGATGGTCACCCCCAGCTCTGAGCTGCTCCATGGCCTTTCTGCAACTCAGTCTGTGTTTGCGTGACCAATGTGCAGTGAGATGCAAGAACCCAGGAGCCACCCTGAACAGCCATCCTGGGAAATGGGTGACTGACTTTCCCAGCCAGGCACAGCAGGGAGGGGACCAAGGCCCCCATCCCATCCTGCTGCTCCCCACTGCTCCCCGGCGCTGGGGAAATATCTACCCCTGCCAGCACGCTCCAGCTCACTGCCATCTCAGGTTGTGCTTGCCAGGCACCAGCTCTGGAGGCAACGCTCTTTATTGAACACCTTGTGTGGGCAGCAAGTCCATGTGCCTGGGAGCGATGTGAACTCCCTGCCCCCAGGAGGTCCCCCTTTCTCTGGAAGGCATCTTTTCCAGCATGGGGGTGATGCACAGTGGTCGGTGTAACCCTGGCACACCACTGGAGTTCATCCTGGCTGCAGGCTGCAGTGTGGTGAGATGTCCTGGAAGATGCTGAGCTGATCAAGTCCAAGCAAACTGGCCCTCACTTCCCTCCCCAGCCCCGAGCCTCCTCCACCACCTCTGTACCCCCACAGCCCACCTGGGGCGGGGGTCCCACAGTGAGAGGTGGGGACAGGTCAGGGCAAGCTGGAGCCCAAGCCCTCCAGAGAGCTGCTCTCCAAGGCTCCATAGCCATTGAACTTCATCATCCTGATGAGGTCAGCTGGGATGGAGAGGAAGGAGCGGTGGGTGGCGAAGATGTGGCTGATCTCCATGAAGGTTTTATTCTTGGTCTCAGGGATGATGAGGTAGACATACAGGGCCACCAGCAGGCAGACACCACAGAAAACCAGGTAGCAAAATGCACCAGCTGACATCTGGGGACAAGAGAGCAGGGATGGGGCAGAGAGCAAGGCAGCCCCAAGCTGGGCATATGTTGAGGCAGTGTCCCCTCCTGTCACTCTTCCCTGGGCTGGCTCCAGCCAGATTCGAGCCGAGCCAGGAGCATGGGCATCGCTGGGGTTAAGTCTGGCTTGGCATGCTGTCCTGGGGGAGCATCAGGGCCACGTCCATCCCCACCTCCTCCCCCAGCCCCTCCAGACCGGTACCTGCAAGAAGGGGAAGATGAAGCCGACAGTGAAGTTGCAAAGCCAGTTGAGGGACCCTCCCACGATGTAGGCGGCTGGGCGGTGAGACTGCGTGAAGAGCTCGGCTGTCATCAAGAAGGGGATGCCAGCTGCGGAGGGAGGGGACAGGTCGACAGTACGGGGGACAGGCTGCCTCAGGCACCCCCGAGGTCAACAGGTTCTGCCTGTGTCAGCTCCGCAGCCGCAGGGCTGGAGGCCAGCAGGACCCACAGGTCAAAGTGGTGGTGTTGGGAGGGCTGGAAGAGATGGGGAGCGCAGGGACAGGTAGACCAGTGTCCTGCACTTGGTCTCTCTTTGGGACCCATATCAGTGGTTGAGCGACATTCCCCCTGGCATATCACAGTTGCACCTAGCTGGGCACTGAGGCCAATTTCACAAGTTTCTTGATTGCAAAGTTTCAGACTGAGTCAAAGCCAAGGTGGAACATTTCATCTGGATCCTCATTTTGCAATTATTTTCCTAAATGCTGAAATATTAAATCTCATATAGATCACAGGCACAGAGAATCATGTTTCTGGTGCCATCCATAATGCCCTTTCCAGTCTCCCTTGATCAAAATGGTTTAGAAAATTTCCTTCTATCGAGCAGCTAAAGGCTTGGGCACCGTGGCTGATTTGGACAGGAAAGAAGCAACCACATTTCTAAGCATCAGAATTTCCTGCAGGACACAGAAATGCCATTTACCAACCGGCGCTTCCCAAGTTGTACTGTGAAAAAAAAAACAGAATGACTGGAGATGACTGCCCAAGCCAACTTGGCTACTAAAAACTGGACAAGGGTTGTCGCTACTTCTCCTGGAAGGACTCAGGCCCTCCTGCCATGTGTCACTGAGCTGGCAACCCTGGGTCCCAGGACTGTCCCTTTGCTGGAGAGCAGGATCCGAGGTCCAGCACACATCCCAGGGCACACGAGGACCTAGCAGGGGACTGTATTTGATGTGGTAACATGGATTGGGTCCCACTGCCTGGCACAGGGCTGATTGGGACCTCTTTATAAAAGATGCTCCAACGGAAAGACAAACCAAAAAAAAAATGTCCCTAAGTGAGGGAGGAGTGGAGCCCTTGATGGACTCTTACAGCTTGCCCAGAATAGAGATATATATTTTTTTTTGTTTTAAAACTCCTATTCATCATTGTTTGTGAACAATGAGCCATTAAAATCCTAATTAAAGATGTAATTACAGTGAATAAAGTCTGGGCTGAAGATGAATTATAGATCTGTTAGCAACTCTGCTAATACATCAACTGGGTAAACCAGTCCAGGTTTCACTCCTTGCTGTTCGAGCCCACTCTTGCGCCAGTGCTCGGTTAGGGGCAGGATGATGCTCACCAGCATCCTGTGATGGGACCAGGTGACACCTCCTGGGAGGTCTGGGGAAGGCTACCAGGGCTTTCTCCTGGGCTTAGCCTGGGAGCAGGGATGAGGAGGAGGAGGTGGAGCATGCGCTGGGGACGTATGGCACTGGAGGGACTTGTGGTGGGGTCTTGCTTGAGGGGTGCAGCGCGATAAACCAGGGTCTGGCTACAGGGAAAGGGCCAAGGCACCAACCCTGCTGCCTGCCTGCAAACCACACTGCTCCCCGGGACCCCCATTCCCACCCCCTACTCCCAGCTCCCGCCGACCCCAGACCCACCTGGTCCCATGCAGAAGCCGGCGATGATGCCGACCACACAGGCGACGCTGACGTAGCACATCCAGGGCAGGGCAGTCTGCGAGGGGACACGGGACTGGGGGATGCTGCTGAGGTGGTGGCCCTGAGCTTCATACTCAGCGTCCCTGGGACTGGGCTTCACACCTGCCCCTCAGCTTGGCGGCGGCCCTTGGGGACGGTGGCCATGCAGGACACATGGGGGAGATGCAGACAAGCAATGGGTGGTTTGGGGCAAAGCTGGTGAAGGTCAGCCTTGGCAAAGCTCAGAGATTTGTGAAGCTGAGACATCCTGAGCTGCAGGAGCAGCCCCTGGGAGCAGGCAGCAGAGGAAAGTCCCTGCAGACCTCTCCACCTCCCCTGGCATTTCACAGCCGCCTCCCTGGGGACAACTGTTTCTGCAGAAAAACTACCAGAAGCGGCAGGATTTTTCTCACATGGATCTGGGTTTTCTTTTTTGTTGTTTTTTCTCTGACTTTTCCTCCCCTTTAACTTTGAAGGGAAAACATTGCTTGGAAGAGCCAGCTCACCTCTCATTTCCGTGCACACCCCCTCCCCTGGGGTGATACCCATCCCTTGTCACCCAGCCCCAGCCGTGTCAGTGGCCCAGGGGGACGGCAGTGGCCAGACTGTACCTGCAGCAGCAGGGAGACAGTGATGCCAGCCGAGCAGATACCCATGGCGCAGAAACCAGCGATGATGAGGGGCCGCCGGCCCAGCTTCTCGATGGTGAAGCACTGCCAAGGGGGAGCAGAGATGGGTTGGTGAGGAGCTCCCCACGAGGACGGTGCCACCCCCTGTACCCCAGATCCAGCTGAAGGTGGAAGGATGCTCCCGGTGGCATCAGGGGGTTGGGGGGCAGCCCCTGCTCAGAGGTCCAGGGTTGGGGGGCGGGGGCATGGGAAGAGCCAGGACTCCGGGGTCCCGGGGTCAGCATGAACCGGGTGGCAGTGGGGTCCTGCAGAGCCCTGTTAGGGTGCAGGGTGGGGGCTGGCTGGGGTGTCCCCATGGCCGCATTTGCACCGGCGCAGGGTGGAGGTGCTGTGCTGGGCATGGGGTGTTTGTGGGGCAGCGGGCAGAGGAGGCAGGGTGCGGGCAGGCGGCGCGGCGGTGGCTGGAGCAGGCAGGGGATTGACAGCAGAACAAATGCCTGTAATTTTATAACCAATCTCGGCACGTCCATCGGGGGCCGTTTGCGGGGCTGCTCCCGAGCAATCCGGCTGCACGCCAGGCGGCTGCCGGGGGCTGGGGTGGCCCCATGGCCAGGGCAGGGGAGATTGGGGCACCCTTCGGAGGGTCAGGGGGTGGCCGAGGGGCCCCATTCTGCCATGAGTTGAGCTATGGGGAGAGGGAAGCAGCCCCCCACTCAGCCCCAGTTTTCTGGGAGAAGCCACCCCCCATCCATCTCTCTAATTGTCAGGGAGTGGATTTAGTGCTGAGTGCCTCGGGCTGGCCCCGGGTGACACTCGCAGATGGGACGAGGGCCATAAATCTGCCTGGCCCAGTGCTAACTCTCCAGCTAAATGAGGCCTGGCTGGGGGGGCCAGGGCTGCTAGCCCGGGGCCAGGCCAGTGCTTGGCTGGGGGGGGCAGATGCGGACATGTGGCTTTGCTGATGGAGTGACCATGAAATTGGGAACCAGAAGGAACTGCTTAGCCCCCTCTATCATCCCCAGCCTGCTCCTTGTCTGGTGTTTCCACCCAACCTCTCTGCCACCCACTCACCCCCAAATTCTCCAGCCCCTCCTAGATGTGAACTGACAAACTGAGCCCCTCTCATCCCATCTCCCCACCCCACTTTCCTGCCAAACCCTCTGCCCCTCAGAACAGGGTCTGTGCTGTGGCACGGACAGCATTTGGGGTCCATCCAGCACCCCCCGTTTGATGGTGCTGGGAGGTGAGGACTCGGCTCTGGGACTGAGGGACTGCATCTGTCTGTCCATCCATCACTCACCCCGATCAGCCCCGCAACAACTTCAATGGTGCCAGTGCCCACGGTGGTGTAGGGGATCTGGGACACGGGGATCCCGGCGTTCTCGAAGATGGTGTTGGTATAAAACCAGATCTGCCGAGGAGGGGACTTAGTGTGAGCCGGGGGGATGGAGCCAGGGGGCACTCGGTGAAATGAGTTGCCAGGTCTCAGCTCAGCCTCTGCAGAGCCAAGTCCTGGGGGGAGGACCCCGCAGGGCTTACGGCATCGATCCCTGAGAGCTGCATGCCGGCGTTCACCACCACGACCGAGAGGGTTTGCCAGCGGACAGTGCGGTCTTGCAGCAACTGCCAGACGGAGACCATCTCCACGGAGGAAAGCGACCGCTGCTCCTCCTTCATCTCCTCAATCACATCCTGCACGTGGGGTGTCCCCAGGAACCGCTGCAGCGCTGTGGGGAGAGTGGAGGTCACAGGCACGCGTCTCCCTGTCACAGGGTGGATGCTCATAGGTATGGCACAGGGCAGGGGCTTGGCTCTGCCCTAGCTCAGCCTCTCCAGGGGACCTCCCTGACCCATGGGGCTGAGCATCCATAGGAACCAAGGAGATGCCTGACACCATGGTGATGGGCACCCTGGAAATGCTACAGTGCATTTGGGTAGGAGCGAAGGGCTGAACCATAAGGACTTTGGTGGACTGTCGGGTCTGGGTGTAGAAGGATGCTGTGAGGATGCACCTTGGTCTCCGAAGACCTTGGACACCACCCAGCACCTTCTGGATCCAGTCCCTACCCAGGGCACTCCCTCACCCTCAGTGGCCTTGCAGACGTTGTTCCTCTCTATCAGCAGGTACCGTGGGCTCTCAGGGAAGCACTGCAGCAGCAGGAGCTGGAGGGAGGCTGGAACGACCACCACCGACAGGAAAAGAGGCCAGAACCTGTCCTGAGAGAAGTAGAAATGGGATGTGTCACAGGAAAGACAGCAGGGTCCAGTGCACGCGTGGGCTGGGGTATTGTTCTCACCTCACCCAGCAGCTCTGGGAGGCCCAGGACCTGCGCGAAGAAAACCCCCAGGCAGATGAAGATGCTGGGCATGAGGCCCAGGAAACCCCGCAGGTTTTTGGGGGCTATTTCTCCCAGGTAGAGGGGCACCACGCTGAGACAGATACCTGGGAGGGACAGGGGGGACCGGGATGGGCGAAGCAGCCCAGCCAGACCCTCGGTGCATCTCTTCCCATGCCCAGCACCATACACAGTGGGACTCATGGCCAGGGAGGTGGCCCTGTCTGCCCCATGGAGACCCCCACCACAAAGCCTGTGGCCATGGGGGATATGAAGTCTTCTCCAGCCCTCTAGGAATGAGCCGTAGGGGACCAAGCCATGAGGAAGGGGCCACGCACAGCCCTGCAGCGCCTACCTGAGTGAAGCCCCGTGATGGAGCGGCCGATGATCACCATCTCGGGGGACCCCAGCTCCCGGCTGAAGCCCATGAAGCCACCGGCCAGGAGGATGAGGAGAGCACTGCGGCTCAGCGTGCCATTCCTAGCAGGGCACAAGCAGCAGGGCAGTCCCTCCAGCCCCATCTTACCCCTCGACCACCCTGTCCCATGCCACCCCCTTACCTGCCATACCGCTCCACCAGCACCCCCACCAGCAAGGAGCCCACCAGCCCGCCCAGGGCAAAGATGGAGACGGTCAGGACGTAGAGGAGGGTCAGGGGGCCGGAGGCCAGCCCGTGCCCATAGCGCTGGGACCATGTGGCATTGTAGAAAGCCTTTATGTGCTGTGGGGCAGGGAGAGACACACGGGCACCAAATGCATTGGGAGAAAGGGGAAGATGGGGAAGACAGGCCCCGTAGGGAAAAATGCCGTGGGTTTAACAGCATTGCAGGAGATGCAGTGCATGACACGACTGGGGATGACATGACATCCCAGTCAGGATGTGCTGGTCTGGTTGCTCAGCCAGCCTCAGCACCAGAGGGCTTTAAGAGATGCCACAGGCAGAGCTGGATCTGGAGCAAGGAGGTTGTGGCGAGCTTTCCCCAGCCCCCGCCTTCCAGGGGGGACCGTGGCGGGGGGGGACAAGAACACAGGCTCCCATGTCCCTCCCATGCCATCCCTCTCCTCGGATTGCTCTCTGTGGGCGACTGTCCAAGGGAAACGCCAGCATTTTGATGTGGGGCTGCTGCGATCCCTCCACCCTCCCAGGGAGGGATGCAGAGCCCCTTCCCCTGCCCCCGGAGAGATCGGCCCTCCCTTACCGCCGCCGGCGAGTTCACCACAGCCAGGTTGTAGCCATAGAGCATGGAGGAGCCGAAGGACACCAGGAGGGTGACTGACAGCAGGGGGAAGGTGAGGTGCTGGGAGAGAGGAGGAGGGATCAGCACAGCCCCCAGGGTCACACATGGCATGAGCCATGTTGGTTCACTGCCCCTTTTCTAGTAGGGATGTCCCTGTCCCACAACAAAGACCCCAACGCGATGGAGCCCTGTGCTGAGCACTGCTTCATGCCACCGCCCAGCACCCAGCCCGGCCGATCCGGATTCCCCGTGGCTGGTCTCGTGGCTGCGGCGCGAGGCTTTGCCCTGGCGATGGCCCAGCTCAGGCCGCTTGTCCTGGCTGCCTGTCCCAGGGACCCCTGCCCCGGGGCTGGGAGGGGGCAGCGGGCAGAAAGGGGCAGGTAGAGGAGGGAGAGACACCCGTCCCCTCCTGTAGATGAGGGCACCCAAATGCCACCGCCGTGAGCTGCCCTCCCTGCCTGAGAAGCCAAGAGCTGCTGCAAGATGCAGTTCCCCACGGTGGGTCCCAGCCCCCCGAAAAGGCCACATGCAGTCACTTCCTAAACCCTCGCCCCTACCAGTGCCTCCATCACTTGCTCCATCTGCAAGGGGGGACCTCGCTGCGGTGAGCCGATGGCTGCGGAGGGACACCCCGCAGTCCCGATCAATCCCGGGGGGTCGAGACCAGCCCACCCCGGGATCAGGGCGCCCAGCAGGACGCAAGAGGCGTTTAGGGCGCCTCTCCCCCA
>VZSZ01006533.1:149511-238358 GCA_013398815.1 Ibidorhyncha struthersii
GGCGGGGCCCCCCCCCGTGGGGGGGGGGGGGGGGGGGGCCGGGAGGGGAGGTGAGGGGCAGGCCAGCACCTCCGTGCTGCCCAGCCCGCTGAGGGGCCATGGCCAAGTCTGGGGAGAGCGGGACCACCGATGTGATGCTCTGCCACCGTTGAGAGCCTCCGCATGTCCCCTCCAAACGGCCCCGGGGACCGTAAGCAGGGCAGCATCCCTGCATCGCCCCCGAGGCTGGGGGCGAAGGGGCAGCCCCCCATCAACAATCGCTCCCCCACCCCTCTCCCATCCTGTCAGACGTGTGGGGCAGATGTGCCCCATCCCTCTGCGACCCGGATAGGGGGGCTGGTACCCACATGGCCATGGCTAAGGGCAGCTGTCTTCCCCGGACATGAAGGGACACAGGGGGGCACAGCCCCCAGCCCCAGAGTGGAGAGACTCAGCTCACGGCAGCTCAGAGGAATCCAATTTTGCTGCGGCCAGGAGCTGCCTCCCCTGCTGCTAATGAAGTGCCTTTAATTAGCAGCCTAATAGCAAGCTCTTAATTTGCCGAACAGCCAGTTGAAAGGATGGGGACCCCACTAAGCCAAGGCTGGCAACAGCTCCAAGGGCTTAAAAGGGACAGGCCCTGGCTGGCTGGGCCCACCTCAGGAGGAGTCCCGCGGGGCTGGGGGGCAGTCAACAGGGCTGGGAGAGCCCCGCTGGCATGGGCACCTCTGGGCCTGCCGTGCCCAGCCCCAGCCGGGCTGTCTCGGGTGAGGGAGAGCCTGGGCGTCTCGTCCTCCCACACAGGATGCTCCAGCTTCTGTCTCCTCCCTCCACATGAGCTTCCAGCCCTCCCTGAAAGCACCATGCCCTCTCCCCCAGCCACGAGCTGTTCCCAGCCTGCTGGCATTCAGCTTTTCCCAGGGCAGGCACCTGCTCAAGAGCTCCTGTGTCTTGCTCAGACTCAGTTTCCCCATGTCTCAATCAGGGCATCGCCTTTACCTCCATGCAGGTGTGCTGGGTGGCTGCAGAGACCTCAGTGATGGGGCCATGGTGGGGAAAGACCTGAATGGAGCCATAGTCCTTCGTGGGATGTTCCCATTTTGTTCCCAGAGCAGCACGATGAAGATCCATTTATCAGCCATGCCCATGGGCGAGATGACCTGGCAGGAGGAGGACATGCAACCTGTGGGTACCAGCTGTGCCCACAGCACGGCAGCCCTAAACACCCGCAGGATTCACCCCAAGCCCTGTGCTAAGACAAGGCAAAGCAGCAAACCTGGGACAGGACGATAATCCAGGCCATGCTGTGTCCCACGTCACAGTCCCACTCCAGTCATTCAGGTACATGGCTCATCTCTGGGACCAGCAACTGGAGGGTTAAATGCACCCAGTCCAGTGGTCTTGGCCACAGGGAGAGGAAGAATCAGCAGCAGCCATCTCTCCCCCGTCCTGAGCCATCCCAGCAAGTACCCACCTAAAAACCCTCCTGGAGCTTGCCAGCCCCTCCGCACTGAAGCCCTTACCCGTCCCCAAGCCCAGCGCTCGGCCCGGCAGCTGCAGCCCTCCTCCTGCCACACAGCCTGATGCCGGGGAATGAGCCAGGACGTCCTCAGGTCTCTGCTCCAAGCCAATGGGTGGCCGCTGCCTTGATTTAGGGGGTAAATCTGGGTTACTGCCACCAGTTCCCAGCAGTGACGGGGATGCTGGGAGCAGAGGTTTAGCAGCAGATGTACAGGTGAGAAACACGTGCCAAGGGAGGGAGGAGGAGGAGAAGAAAAGCCTGGGGTGCCAATTAAGGGCCACCAGGGAGCTGGGTTAATTGGAGACACTCCTGTGACCTGACCCGGTGACAGTGGCACATGGTAAGACAGGGACGAGTGCTGGCGCGAAACACCCGCTGTTCCGTGCTGCAAGGCAGCTTGTCTCCACAATTTACAGCTGTCCTTGTTACTTCCTTACCTCCGTGCAAGGACTCCCTGGCTGAAACACCTCCCTTGACTGGGAAAGCAGCTGTGAGCCCTCAAACCACCATTATCCCCTCCCACTGTCACTCCCAGGAGCTCCCGCCCCACTCTTGCCTTGCTGCTGCCCCATCCCTGGACGTGGCACTGGGGCAGTCCCAGTCTCAGCGCTCCACACCGTGGGACGCTCACACACCTCTTCTCCTCAAGGAATCGAACACACAGTGCCTGGAGCACACAGAGAAACCCAGGTGGACCGGAGAGGCGGAGCAGCAAGGAGAGCCGTTTCCAGCATGCATCCTGCACAGAGCCGTAACATTTGCCAAGGCCAGGAGGACAGAGATGCTGCTGGGAGCCCCGCGCTCTCCTGAGGGCTTCCCCACAGCTTACAGTGTCATGGTTTCAGCCGGGATGGAGTTAACCTTCTTGCAAGCAGCTGGCATAGTGCTGTTTTGGATTTGGGATGAGAAATGGTGTTGATAGCATACTGGTGGTTTTGGTTGTTGCTGATCAAGGCCTTTTCTGCTCCTTATGCTGCTGTGGCAGCGAGCAGGCTGGGAGGGCACAAGAAGTTGGGAAGGGACACAGCTGGGACAGCTGACCCCAGCTGACCAAAGGGATAACCCATACTATACGGCGTCATGCTCGGCATATAAAGCTGGGGGAAGAAGGAGGAAAAGGGGGATGTTCAGAGTTATGGTGTTTGTCTTCCCAAGTGACTGTTATGTGTGATGGAGCCCGGCTTTCCTGGAGGTGGCTGAACACCTGCCTGCCCATGGGAAGTGGTGAATGAATTCCTTGTTTTGCTTTGCTTGTGTGAGCGGGTTTTGCCCTACCTACTAAACTTTATCTCAACCCACGATTTTTTTCTCACTTTTACTCTTCTGATTCTCTCCCCCACCCAAATCAGGAGGATGAGCGAGCGGCTGTGTGGTCCTAGCCGCTGGCTGGAGTTAAACCATGACAGGCAGCGTGGAGCTGTGCAGGGTCCCAGCAGAGCCGAGCTGCCCCCGGTGTGGGCAGAGGCAGGATCCAGCCTGCCCCGAGGAGTCTGTGTGGAGGGGAAGGACAGGGCCAACCCCGCTGCAGTGGAGAGCGCCTGGTGCCTCCTGCCTCCCTGCCCGGCTCCCCAGCGCCAGGCACGAGCCAGCCATGCAGGACCCCACACCAAAGACATAAAACACTCACAAAAAAATGGTATGAGGAATTCAGGAATGGTATGAGGAATTCTGCAGGAACAGGGAATGCAACAGCGGAGAAGATACACTGGGAGAGTCCATCCCCTTTTCCAAGATGAGCTGGAAATCCCTCGGAGAGGTCACAGTCTTCAGTGCTGCCTCTTGGTGTTTGCCCAGCACCATCTAGTCCAAACTAGAACAAAGTCCACGAGGAAGCAATAAGCAGCTCAAATAAACGTAGGCAAAAAGATGCATTGCTTAGCAGCCACCGAGCCCTTTCCCTGCGCTGGAGGAGAGGGAACTCGGCAGCACGGGCACAGCAGGCAGAGCCGCTTGCAGACATGGCCGCAGCCTGAAAGGTCAGAGCAGTTTGCCGGCGCTGCCCTTTCGGAGTTGACAAAGCAGAAATGGAGACGGTCGAGCAGCCTCTCTGTCTCGCTGCCCCCTCGCAGGAGAAGCCTTCATTGATCTGCCTTTGTAAATGCCAGCAGGGTGCTTTGGGCACGGAACAGGGAGCTTTGGACACATCAGCTGCGTGATGTTAACCAGGGGCTCAAGTTTTCTGCAAACCGCAGTGGCCTCCAGAAGAAACTCAGCAGTGTGAAAGTGCTGCTCACGCTGCCGTCTCCACCTTGTTGCACTGGAAAGCCCATCCGTCCCCGTTGTCCAGCTGTGGGAAGGCTACTTACCTGTACAGGTAGGGCCTCTTCAAGCCCAGTTTTTCCTGGTCATATCTCTTAGCCAACTTCAGTTGTCCTGGCAGATCAGCCTCTCTGCTGGTTTGGAGGTTTCTAGCTGCTCCGACCAGCCAGGCGCATGTCAGCAAAGCACTTCGGAGACAAAGCTCAGGATGGGAAGATAACACTGGTGAGAAACAAAGAGTATCCCTTGGGGATATAATGAATGTGTGTCCAAGCTCTCTTAGGGCAAAGCAAAGTGGCTGGTACTCACACACATGCCCTGTCGGGAGCTCGCTAGAGCAGCATCACATCCCTGTCCCTCAGGTGTCGTCAGCTGTTCTCACCAAGGAAGGATCAGCCAGCAAAGCTGAGACCTCGGATTCCTGCATACGTTAGATTTGCATGGAATGGCTGGCAGAAGCAGGATCTTATTTTCCTCCGCTAGTCTTCTCCTCCAGCAGTGCCCTGGGACAGTGTCCTGGGCAGGGTGTGCGTTGGCAGTGAAGCAAGTTGAGCTCTTGGAAAGAGAGAAATCTTCTGCGGGCAGAGCTAGACAGAGCGAGCACCAGGCTCTCACGCCCAGGAGGGGCGTCTTATTCCCACCAAACTTTGAATCATTTCCACACCCTCCTGGGCGCTGACAGGTCTGCCATTGCACGGAGGGAGCTCCACCACACAGGGTCTTTGAACAAACGGGGCCAGGACGCTGCCGGAGCCAGGCACAGCCCATACCCCGGGGGCTGCCACGACAGCAGGACAGGTCGCCCGCAGAAATCAATGGCAGCACCGGAGCACGTCTGTCTGCTCAGGGCTTTTGTCTCCCCGGCCACGCTGCCTCCTCTGCTGAAAGTTTGCCATCCTAACGCTCCCCAAACCGGTGCAGGACCACCCAACTGCTGAATTCACCCTTGACATTTTTTGTAAGAATTACATTAATTCCGGCCTAGCAGGTCTAAACCGGCCAACTTCCCCTTTCCAAACCCGAGCTTACTACACTCTTGAAAGCGTGTATGCAATATAATAATAAAAAAAATCCAACAGAAGATTTCATTTTAAAGCTGTAGGTTGATCAAATGCTGTTAATTTGAAGCTATGGTAAACATTACTTTCCTCCTTCATTTGAAGTGGAAATAAGGCACACATTTTTAAACAGAAAGGGTAATTAACCACTGAATCTATTTAAGATAAGCTGTCTGGTGTTCACTCTTTTCCAGTGGAAATTTGCAATGGAAATTGCTTTTCTTTCTCAGAGCCTTTCTTTAGTACTTCAGTTTTGGGATGTGATGGCAGAATTCCTGGGAGTTTTCCAGCCCATGCCCTGCCAAACAGTGCTGTTTCAGTCCTAGAAATCTGGAATACTCTGATCCTCATCTTTAAACACCAAGAAGAAGAAGGGGAAGGACTGGCTAAGGAATGGCTAGAAATAACCCACAAGGAGAAACTGTTTCACGTAGGACTGGGTGGTATGTGTGGTGTTCGGTGACACACAGAGACCTGGGACTGCGAGTACGAAAGGTAAGGGCTGTCATTTGTGTGTGCTGGCAGTCACTGGTTGTTTAAATCAAGCTGCATCCTGTGTTACAGACCGATCTGAAATGATGGACTAAGCCTGTCACTGCAATTCCTCTTCCAAATCTATTATCCAATGGGAGGAAAGAGCAGGGAGGGAACAGAAAAGGTTAAAGTGGTATAAATATATACATACATACATAAAAACCCCAAAGCCTTGCCAAACAAAGCACGCGACTGCTGGGAACCCTGTCACAAGGAGAGGCAGGGATTGGAAGTGACGGGAATCCTGCTCCCAGCGCTTCAGAGAAGCAGGAGCCTTTGCAATCTCCAGTCCCCCGCTGGCTCCCAAGAATGGAGCCAGCAGGGAGAGAGATGGCGAGAGCACGGGGTTTGTTTGTTTTCTGACCACCCCAGGAGTCAGGATCTTAAAACTGTGGTGGCCTTTGTTTTAAAAGGGGCTGTTAAGTAAAACGGAAAGATCCAAGGCTGCTATCCGAGGAGCGTTTTTAAGAGAAAGGTATTCTGAGGGCAAGGGTGATTGCGTTAAAATTCGGGCGAACCGTAAGCGTGACTGCATCCCCAGCCACGGAGCTGCGTGGCGGTGCTGCGATATGTCAATTACTCACTCATTATTGAACAGCAGGATTCTGATTAGCTTATAAAACAAATTTGTGCTTCTCCTACCAGGATCTTGCAACAGTACCCAGAAAAACACAAAGTCTTTATAGCTTCTCCCCCCGACTTTTTTAATGGGCAGGATGGCTCCAGCTCTTCCGTGTCAGTCACATCCCTTCCCTGGCTTACAGGGCAGACTCATTTGCCCCAGCCAGAGGCCATCAGCTATGAATGGAGAGTTTGTTAATTAAAAAGTATGCTGTGGTTTTAGGAATAAGTGTTTTTTCCGCTTGCCAGAGCAGTTTTTTATGCTGCATTCATCAATGAGCGGCAGCTCTGAGGTGGGACTGGCTACCGCAGGCTCCGTGTGTCCTGTGAAGCTGCGTCTACCCAGGCTCCGGGGCAAAGCTGTCCACCTTACGGCCACAGCACTTCCAGGCGCTCATGCTGCAAATGTCATGTACAGTGCACGTGCAGCAGAAGTGTGACTCGCATACATGTGCCCCAAGGAAGATACAGGCTTGATATTTTGACAGTTGTCCTTCACCCCAAAAGGAAGACAGGAGAGATTCACAGCTTAACCTTTGTATTTGTATTTAAGTTATTTTCTGAACAGTTAAAAAAAAACCAAAACACACTGTTACCATGATCCTAGCTCAAGTGAACATTAGTACATCAACTACACATCACCGTAACATAATCACAAAATTCAAAGCACTCATTACTTAAGAATCCAGATAACAAATATAGCAGAGTAACAAACAGAAAACTCTGGAGAAACCATGTTCTTTCTCACCTCTCCCACCTCCACACCCACCTCAGCCTGAGCAGGCAGGAGCGATGCAGCACGGGCTGGCCTGGCAGGCATGCAGCTCTCCTAAACGCAGGGATGCAAAATGATTGGGAGAAACAGGTTCTGTTACACTTTGCTGAGGTCCACATTACTTTTTTTTTGCCATGCTAAAACTGTGGCTAGGCTGAGCCCCGCAAGGCCTCGTATGATACAGACGAAGTAGCTGAAAGCAAAGTTTTATGCTCGAGAGCAGCTCCAGATTTTCAAACCGAATTGCCAAAAAAATTCTCACAGCTTGCTCCTTGTAAAAGCCATCGCCAAGAGCCCGGGACAGGCTGGCCTGCCTTCCTCCTGCCCCCGCAGCTTTGCTCAGACAAAAACCAGTGCTTGAGTGCCAGCCAGCAGATTAAAACACTTTGCCTGTAAAGGCAACGAATTGTTATTCATCATACAGGTACGAGCAGAGCTGCTCCGTGATGAAGACTGATATTTCACACTGATTTTCCGGCCGCAGCTGCACTTGGTCCCTGCTTGAGCAGAAATCAGGATATCTTTCAGGGTGACAGGCTATTAAAAAAAGGGACCTATTTAGGAGTTGGCTACAATATCTAAAGGGCTTGTTGTGCATACATGTACATCAGCGTCCCTCCGATTTTGAGAATATCAACATCACTAAGGATTAACCAGTGTTGCCAACTCCCATGGGATATCCACTGGGCAACAAATGTGGAAAGCCCAGCAGTCTTTGGGAACAGGCACAAAGTCACGGGAAGCGTCTTCTGACAAGCCGAAGGATGATCTATTCTGGCAATGTGCCAAGGCTCACCCTGGGAGAGATGCTCGGAGAATTTGCTGGTAGTTTAGCTACACCTCATCTTAAAAAAAATGGAGTGAGGGGGAAAGGAGGGGAAGCCAAATGCTCAGCCTCAGCAGGCAGCAGTTCCTCTCAATCCGCTGCTGGAGTTGTGGAGAAGGAACGCAGCCAAGGGACATGCTGCTTCTGTAAGTCTCCGAATTAAAAGTGGGGACAGACAGACTGTGGCCCCCTCATGCCAATCAATCTGGTGCAGATTTGCTGGCAGGAGAACAGAGGGACTTCATATGGAGACCTCTTTTGGGGACAGCTGGGTCACTTGCTGTTCCCCCCTCCTTCTGGGAAGCTGCTGCTTATTGCTTTGGGGGGAACAACAGTAGGGCAAGGCTCAGCATGTCAGATGCATCATGCATGCCACTTGGAGACCCTGGCAAAGTTCATTCTTCTCTTGGCAAGTGTAGTTTAGACCATCCCTTTCTCCTCATGCCCCCAGCACAACCTAAAAGTGGCATCAACTGTCAAGTTCAACAGTTGGAGGCCTGACTTGATTACCTCCTGATGACTTTTGATGTTCTCATAGAAACCCTCTATTCTTCTGAGTGAACTACGCAAGCTAAGAGATCCATTTTCGGCATTGTCCCCACTTCTGTAGAGATCCATCTCCATCCCTGCACCCCCTCCAGCTTTCAACAATTTGGGTTGTCTCCTCCTTTTCCTCCCACAATTAGGAGCAAGCCTGCAGTAGGAACGCTGGCTGCTCCTTCTCGTCCACTTCTCTAGCTAGGAAGAGCTGCTAGCATTTGTGATTTATCAAACAAGTATTCCCTCCCAAGCAAATTTAGGAATCATCAGCCACAAAAGGCAGATCTAAAATGGTGCTAAAGGAAGCTAACACAGGCGAAGAGCCCAACCTAGAGATGCGCTTCCTATCAGAGCCGGCATGCCAAAAAACTCAGAACCAAGCCTGCAGCTCTGCTCAGACTGAGAAAGGAACATGTGGCAGGGGCAGGAAACACATACCTGGGAGTGGAGAAATGCACATGATACTCTCCAGCTTTTTCAGTGTTCAAAAAAAAAAAAAANGGTAGAGCATGGTGGTCCAAGTCAGCTTCCAGTTTAGAAACAAGTGTAAAGCATTTCAATGTTTCGGATGACCATAGACTTCTCAACTTGTCACCTGAATCCTTCCATTCCAACAGCGGATGTGTCTGTCCCTGAACATTAACGGGGAGCAGAGAGAGCTGCTCCAGAGGAGACAGCTGCAGAAGTTTTCTTGCTGCAAATTCCTTCATGCTTCTATTTGCATATTTTAAAGCAAGCTGTATTCCTCTGAGGATGAGAAATATTTGCAGCAGAACTGTGCCCTATTGCAAAGGAGTCACAAGCAGGAGATGGTGTGGCCACAACAGATTGTCCTGCTCTGAATGTCCCACACCTCCAGTACTTTCCATCCCATAGTCCAAGGGGGAAGGCTAGCGTGAGCTTCCTACTTGTGGGAGAAGTGCTGATCTCTACGCAGCAGAGGTATTTAATTTCATTTCATTTCAAAGCGATGTGCAACATCGCCCATTAAAGCCCACAGACACTTCCAGCCCTTTTTAATCTCCTTTCAGCAGGCACGTTCTAGTTATTTTCATTATAAACTCTGCAATTACTCCAACCTGGCTGAGGGATTATCCATCCAGTTCATGCTGAAATGTCTCTCTCACATGCACTCTTGCACACTCACACACACACGCACACATATCCTAAGGGGGGGTGGGGAGTTTGAAAAAGCCACTTTCTTCTGACATTGGGAGATCTACTTACCAGATGGCTCCTCCCTGGGTGCACAATAAACACCACCAAATGTCAGGCTGTGGCAGTTTCAAGTTCAAGTTAGATCAGTTAACTTCAGTTTCCTTCGTAGCTATCAGAAAATTTGTACAACCCGGGGAGTGGGGTAGGAACACTCACCCTTCTGCGGTTCTGTATGAAGTACCCAGACACAGTCCCTTCTTGAGGGTAAGACACCGTCCTTACCGTGTGCCAAAAATGGATTTCAGCTGTTGCTCACTAACTGTACCTTAAACAGGTCTATACAGCAGAGTTCAAACTACGGTACCACTTGAAGACCCAACAGTGCTTAGAAGTTACACAATAGCAGCATGGAGCAGCAGGGCTATGATGACCATGGATAATCTGCAATGGTGGTGTCTCCGTGTTTGGCCAGCCAGTCTTCCCGTTCTCCCAAATTCTCTCAACGAGCAAAATAAAATGCATCCTTGCAGGTATTGCCCACAAAGATGTCATTAAAATATTAGGAAGTTCTGCAGCCTTCAGAGGCTGGAGTAACAAATCACTGTTTTCTACAAATAACCTAAATATAAAAGACAGAGGATGACCAAACTGAGGAAAATAACGATTAAATCTGCAGCCAAGGTCATATAAACACCTGCTGATATGCAACCATGCCGCAGACCTTGTAATAACTGAACTTAAAGGAACAGTGTTAAAATAACATTAAGAATAAGACTCAGAACTTCAACTCAGCAACGTTTGGGATGTAAACTTTGATTCTCTCTGCTCCCTTGCCGCTTTGGCTTTGGGACTGCAGTATGCCTGATATGTAGAGCTGCCTGAAATCCAAAACAGCCTTCCTAGACTTAAAAGTAGTGCCAAAATTAGTCATGGGTGAACTTACCATTGTGACTCAGAAGTTTTATGACTCTGCAGAGGTAAGTCACGCTGTCAGTGTTACCTGAACACAGTTGAGTTGTTAACCTGTTTGACTCTTTTACAGTAATAGTTCAAACAGAAAACAGGAGTGTCACCACATGCCCCAAGACACTCTTTAGAACTGACATAGTCTCTAGGCTTATTGAAAATACAGGGAGCTGAGTGCTTAACACTGCTGCCCACATGCTTCACGAACTGCACTAGGTACTCCCCGAGCACCAGCTTTCCCTTCCTCCATAACTCCATCGCCTTCTTGTCTGTCTTAGCTGTCACCAAAATGATTTAAGCCCTCCGGACTGCTCTTTGGGGACTCCTGTCCCAGCTCCTTGCAAAATTTCATTGGTGGAAAAAGCGCACCTCAAGCAATTAGAAACAATGCAACTGCTTCCCCAGCAAAGTGAAGTTGATGAGAATAGCTTAAAAAAATATTTCCCATCTGCCAAGTTCCAAGTTTAGAGGGTTTTAACAAAGCCTGTTTAAAAACCCTCCAGCCCAGAGATGAAGGGCCCCGATTTCCTACTGTGGGATTGGAGTAACTCCCCACTAAGGCAGTGGGGGTTATTCAAAATCTACAGTGGAAGATCTGGGCCCAGACCTGGAGTGGACAGGGACTGCTTTACGCAGTCTTTCCTGATCCGAATGCAGGCCTGCTGCAATTCCTTCCAGCTCTGTGAAAACAGATGTTTTCCCCCAGACCTCTCTGTCTAGTTCAGAGACATGCAGAATTGTTTCTCATGTCCCTCCTCTTCAGGGCTATTTTTATCTTCTAAACAATTTGCAAAAGCCTCAGCTAGGAAGCAAAGATCCAGCTCGGCTATCAGCAAAGGGACTAATCAGCCTGTGTCCCTAAACCGCAATGCAGCATGCATGTAGGTTAGAGAAGCGCACCAAAGGCTCTCCCTCTGAAGGCCTTCTAGCAAGGCCAGCCCCAGGAATGCTGCAGGACTGACCTGGAGCCACTGCTAACTGTACTGACTGTACTCATGGCCATACCCATTTTACCCATCTGCCAACACCAGGGGACTGTGCCCCGTTGGTGCTCACGTAAGCAAAATCTTATTGTCATGGCCAGAATGTTTGTGTAGTGTCTCCACTCTAGGATGGCTCGATCTTGAGAGCTCCACAAGGTTTTCAGCAGCTCTCTCTTCCAGCACCCACCTACAGCCTCTCTGAGGGGAGGAGGAATGGAAAGAACAGAGTAACGTCCAGCTTTCTTCCTCACCCCAGCCTCAAACTTCCTCCAATTTACAGAATGATTCGTAAGCCATCAGCAACACACTGTCTTCAGGGAGAACAGCAGGAGGAAGATGGTACTGACAATCCCTTAGCTAGTGAAATATTGCCCTGGGCCAACGTTTCACCCAGGGTGGGGGTGGACGGGATCTCAGCCCCAGTCCATCATGCTTGGGACATTGGCAGAAGAGAGTTTAACTTTTCATTGACTAGCATTCCCCAGCCAAGCAGACGTTAAGGGAGACTACAATACACATCCAGCTTCCAAAGGGTTAGCAGAGCAGGCAGGAGAGGAAAGAGATGGATTTGGCTCATAATAGTCAAATTTCAAGGGTCCTCTCTCCACAAAAAATAGCTCTGCAGTCAGAACAGCCAAAAGCCGCAGGGAAGTCGGGGGGGGCAGGCTGGTCTGGCTGTTGTAAGTGTTTCTGTTGCTCTTCAGAGCTGAATGCTTTTTCAAAGNTGAAGTGACTCTCTCAGCAGGGTGCACTGTGGCTATAAGTCTTCTGCTTAACAGCAAAGCAACACATTCTGGCAACATCTTAAATATATTCATAGGACATCTGTGACTGGGTTTGGAGGGGAACCAAAGAGGGTAAAGGGAAGAGGAGTGAACAGGAAAAGGGGGAGAAGGGAGGCAAGGGATAGGAAGGTTTACAAATGTTAACTGTTCATGAAAGATAAAAGTAATCTTCTGATATAGCAGCACTTCAGCAGTCAGCCACGCTGAGTAGACCCTGTCTGAGATCAACCGCATGCCAACTTTGTTCCAGAAACAAGTCTGAGAGCCTCTCTCTTCAGCAAGTATTGGTTACGTGGATAGTTCTTTTGTCCTGGCATTGGCAGATAATTTAAATACTGCAGCTTAAATGAGTCCTGGGAACAAAAAAGAGAACAAACCAAACAAACCCCATTCGTACTAAAGCTTTTAGTGATTTAGAAGAACATCTGACCAGAGCGTTTGAGAAAATTAATATGGCTGATCTGACAGCTCTGGAGCATCACTGTATATTTACCAGTCAAACAGGATACAGGATGTCCCCCACAATGGAGCATTTTAATGGGAAAATGTCACTGCGGACACCCCCCTACAGAAGCCTGTCAGCTCTTCTGCCATTTTTCTCAAGCTACTAACAGTAATGGTGCATGTACCCACCTAAGTGGGCAATCATGCTATCCCACTCCACTCATATACATCAAATCCACTCTATAACTGATCCAAATATACGAAACATTATGTCTTCCCCACACTGTGTTGGCCAAGACAAAAGGATAACGTGATGAGCAAACCAGCCAGGGTCTGACATGAACAATTTAACACCCGTGCTGTGCTAGAGAGAACGAGGACTAGGCCCTATCTGTGATTTTGCACATTGATGCATCTCGATTTAATTTGCCTGGGCTTGTGCCTCAGTGTCTCCTCCCCTAGCCACACTGTTCTCTTGAATCAGCTTGCTGCAGAGTGAGAAGAATGGTCACCACTTCAGAGGGAGGGAATAAAGCTGATGCTTCTTGGCAAAACCCTCCCGCCTGGTGACAACTGCCCAGGGTCAGGCCATCTGCATCCCCTTGTTAAGCAGCAGCTGCTCTACTCGCTCTGCAGAAACCCTCTTCCTTCTGGACAGCAGTGGTAGCTGATTTAACTATTGATGATGATGGACAGAGGAGGAGGAGTTCTTCAGGGGAACTCACAGGCACCACATGCCACAAATCCTAAAATAAGGTCCCTGTTCTAAGGTATCAACACCATTCCTGTCCTTTTACAGGACACCACAATTACTGTCCAACCCAGATGAAAAATATTGATAGATCCAGCTAGTTATTCAAGCAGCATGCTCGCATTACATCCAGTGCCACCTTTGAGCCTCTTTTTAATTTTTAATTTTTTTTTTTTTACCTGTGCGAGTGTGAGGTACAGTGTAGTGTTATTTATCTTGAGATGTAGGTGTATGTTCTGGATGGGGAACGAGTGGATTCTGCTTGGGCAGCCGGGTCATTCAGAAAATCCCAGATGAGGATGGTGTCATCATGTGAGCTGCTGACTATCTGGAACTCATCAAACTGAAGTCGAAAGACTCTTCCAGAATGCTCCTAAATGCAAGGAGGAGACATGGCATGTTACTTCACAAACTTGCTGGCACCTGGGATGAAGCAGGGAAGATGAACTTGGGCTTGGATTCTGGTGTTACGTTCTCAGTAAACCCCACGTGACACACTGCATCACCATCACATAGTGTAAATTAAGCCCCCTTTCAGCAAAAAGGGTTTGACATATCTGAGTACTTGGCTTGCAGAAAGTTTACATTACAGTTATCCCATTACTCCTTAATTCTAATATTGGACACGCACTGTGCAGAACAAACCAAACTCCCTCCACCACACAATTCAGTCTGGCGAGGCTGACAGGAGCACTGTCTTGCTCGTTCCATGGTGAAACTCCTTCCCGAAATCACAGCATTTCCAGGTGCAGTAGGTTACGGGGGAGAGATGAGAACTTTGCATTCAAGACTTGGCACCATTGCCACTGCTGAAGAGGAAAGAGCTTAATACTGGAGGACACTAAGGAGCCTGCTGTAAAGCCCAGTGACACAGTAATAATTCCTCTTAAGCAGTTCTAAAAATATGAACTAGAAAGGGCATTCTTTATAGGCAGTTTGCATTCTGCTCTGAGGCTGAGTGGAAATGGCATGATGATTTGGCAACAGTTCAGACTGTAATTAACAAGCGGTAGTGGCAAGATCCTGGATATCACAGAGCAAATCCACTATGCTTTCCCTTTTGTGTTGCCTATTTTTTCTTGGTGCTTACACTGCTGCAAAAGTGAGTGGTGGCCTCTGTGGTCAGAAGGGAACACAAACCACGCAAGTAGAGTGAGCCCTATCTCTTCTATTAATGCATATTTCTCTTTAGTGCTTACATGTTGTAAGGGGCCTAGGGACAGGAAAAAAACATGCTTTAAAATATTTTAGTATTGAAAATACAGGTTTCTCAAATATTTAGACAAAACAGAATTGTTAGCTACTAAACGGGAAGCCTCTTATGCCACACAACTACAAAAATACAGCTCTGTTTGCAAAACACAACAGCTGCTTTAAAGTGAAACTCTGCATTTTTAAAATGAAAATTAACTGAAAATACACACACAAAAGTCAGATTCTACTTTTAAAATAATTTTTTTTTAAAGGTCCAGTAATTTGAACCTTTCTGATCTTCTAACCATAACTCAAATTTGTCTTAAAAACACTTTCTAGGTTTCTATCTTCCCACCTATTCCAAAGTGAAATGTTTTTCCAGAGTGTGTATTGTAGCAGTGAACTAAGTGAAGTTCTTGCTAAAAAATATCACTACAGCAAGTCAGATTCACGGAAGGACTGCTCACAGAGACGCCAAAACAGAGAGAGAGGTACTTCCAAAGCCTGTTTCCAGAATTCCCTTTTTTCTCCCGATCACTGTAGGCTAAGTAAGGTTGCCCTAGAAGTTCCACACAGCACCCGCCCTTTGCTGTTGCAGTGGTAATAAGTAGACAGCACACCCTAAGTTGAGGCCACAAGGACCTGAACCTCCTAAGGAAAGCTGAACTGTGTGCTTATTCTGTGCCTGGAAAGCTTCTGTCAAATTCATGTGGCCGCTGTTCCAGCTAACGGAAGACAAAACTGGAAGGGACCTGGCATGCAGCGAGCATTTGTTATCTGTGCACTTTCCTCCTACTGTTTGAAAATTGAACACGAGCAGCAGGAGGCTCACGATGTTCATTGTGCAGCCAGGTTTAATTTTGTAGGCCGAGGGAAGAGAAAAAAACCCCAAACCACGGGTAAGTGGGTATAAGGACGCCCTGTTGTCATAAACATGAAAAGTCCTAAAAGCACCACAACAGCCTCCTCTGCCCCCCCTCTTCTGGCCCCCTCCATTGCTATCAAACAGGGATTTATGAGCATCCATGTGTTGA
This sequence comes from Ibidorhyncha struthersii, assembly GCA_013398815.1. Taxonomy (NCBI): domain Eukaryota; kingdom Metazoa; phylum Chordata; class Aves; order Charadriiformes; family Charadriidae; genus Ibidorhyncha; species Ibidorhyncha struthersii. The sequence continues at coordinate 164,941 of VZSZ01006533.1, forward strand.
GATTCCTACAGTGTTTCCATCCCACCGCTTCTGATTTATAATATAATTAGCTGGGGCACTTTGGCTGTCCACTGCTGGAAAATGCAGAGGAAATCACACCAGCTAAATTAAGTCTACAGGTTACTAGGCACACATTTGTCTCAGATTGGAGCAGGAACACTGCTAATACCAAGCAGAAGTCTTAGACTCTCAGGATACATGCTCATGAGCACAAAGTTGTTCCATAGTTTGCAACTGGGTGGCTGATGACAAAGGCTTTTTCTGGATTTCAGCCATGAAACTATTTGCAGTTCTATTTGGCTAACAAGAAGGTTTTTCAACATAGTACCTGCAGGCATCCAAGGCTCTCACAGACTCTTACTCTGCAGCTTATGGTCCAAATACATGATTGGAAAAGAGTTAGCACAGCTTAATGATCTACTGCCTGTCAGCTGAGTCACAGTAACCCTCACAGCCTGCTCCAAATGTGAAGTAAAATACTTCAGTGAAATCTGCCGCAACGGTAGCAATTCAGGTGGTGGATGAGTGTGCAGAAGGTCAGCTAGCACAGCTCGGCTGGTGAGAGGTAACCACACTTTTAGAGAATCAGACAGCCTAGGTATGATCTTGGTTTAGAGCACGGACTACAGTCATATGCCACAGCATGGAAAGGTCTAATATATACCAACTCCGACACTGCCTACACATTTCTTATCTAATAAATAAATAAATTTAGTACTTCTTTTTCAATGAGAATTTGGTACTAGGTTTAAATCTTCCTTTATCCCCATGGCAACTGCTGTCAGAGCAGCAACAGTATAGGGTTTTTGGGGTGAATGTGACAGAGGAATGCTTCCAGAACCATCCCGTGGCCTCGGCTGTACTGACATTTTTCTCTCAAACTCCCCATATTATTGTAAGACCAGTACAGAGACACTGCTAAGCATGACTGTGAATGTTGTTAAAACTCACACAATGATACTTTAACCACACAGACCTGCACTAAATACCAATGGATGGCATGAAGGTAGTAGTTGCTGTTTAAGGATGAGGCAATTTCACTATCTGTTCCAGTCCTTACCTGCTTTTTCCTTAAACACTGAAAAGCCAGTTAAAAGCAATCCCAAGAGTGTTTTTATTCTTGCTCCTCATATTTGGAATGTACCACTTTTAAGAAATTTGATGACAACAATTTCGACACCTTACTACTACACCATCAGGCACGCACAGGTTAAAGTAAACCCACGGGCACATGGATTCCAAGAAGGATAAGTCTCAAAAATGGATTTAGTTATCAACTTCAAATCACAGAACAAAACTGGTAAAAAGTGAGTGAAAACTCCACAGGTTCTAACTTTTAATGTTTCCTAGCTTGCAACATTAAGAAAAAAGTTGGGCACCCGAAAAAGCCAGACCCCTAGAAATGATTTCTAGATCATGCAGACTGCGGCTAAGCTGACTTGAGTTTTCATGGCTCAAGATAGCCCTGATCAAGCACACTTTTCTGCCCCCTCCACTACCCCTACCAAGAGCTCTTACCACAAGGGTTCGCAAGCAGAGGGTCCCTGCTGGAGCACGGGGGTCCAAAGCAGCCACGAGATCCCATACTTTAATTTTCCTAGTAGTGAAAAAATAGACAAACACCATGGCTCTGTTTAAAAGAAAAGAGCAAGCGCTCACTGAAAAAAAAATAACTGTTAGTACAGCTTAGCTAATACACCACTTCAAGGAAAATTACTGCAATCCTTCTGCTCTTGAGGCCTGGTTCTTGCATTTCCCCTTTGTAAAGCTTATAGGGCTTAATGGGAGGAAAAAAAAAAGCTGTCAACAAAGTAAAACATATAAAAAAACAGGTGGTAATAACTAACAGAAACATGTGGGAGTGCAGACACCTTGTCTGTAATGGCAAATGGTCCAGAAGACATAACCACAGATGGGAAAGATTGTTCTTACTAGTGGTTCAGCTAGAAGAGGTTTCAGGTTGAGTCGGTCAGATATTCTTACAAGCAACTGAACTGCACACATCAAACCACATTGATTTATTTACAAAGAAGCAAAAAAGGTATACTTTGTAGCACGGTCCTGATTTACTGGTCATGAAAAGGTCCTCTTGGTATGACAGACAAGGAGTCTAATATAAATAAGGAAAATAGAGCAAAGTGGGATGTGAGATACTGAGACAGACAGGAAGATGCAAGGTATTGACTGCACTGACAGCCTCACCCATCATATGCACCACTGACTATCCTCTTGTTATCAAAGCGTATGCATCTCACCAACTCTTCATGGCCTTCCAGTACTCGTAAACATGCCCCACACTCGATATCCCATAGCCTGGAAAAGAATACAAAGAAGCACTAAGAATTTTTGAATATCTGATCATTGCAACGAAACACTTGGTCTTTGCTTGTAGTTAATAGAAACAATAAAGAAGAAACAAACTACATTCACCACCCCCTTTCCTGCTGTTAAGTGGATGCATGATTTTCAACATGACCCTCTTATATTACAGTATCACGTGGGAAATGAGTCAGAGATCCAAAAAATTTAAGACAAGTTGTGTCTAGCGTCTACTGCTCTAGTAACACAGGATATCTCCCAGTTATCTTCACAGTGAGCCTCATTTTACTGGAGTTGATTTTTCATAAAAGTATCCTGCCTTGATTTTAAGACGTTAAGAAAGGGAGACACACCCATCCCCTTGGCAACTTGTTCCAAAGGGTATGATCACCTTCACAGGGCACGCACCCCTTTCTGTACCCCTACCTGCCTATTTCTGATTTGGAGACTACCATCAGGCAAATTAAGACACCAGTACAGTGGTGAAAGGTACAAGAATTAACAAGCCCTTTTTGTCATTTCTCCCAATTAAGGTATGTTTACTCTGTAATCTAAGCACCTTATGGATAAGCTAAAATGGGCACTCTGTCTTTATTATTTTGTAATGCATCTCTTTCTTGCTCTCAAATAATTCCTGTGGCTCTTTGCTAACTGTTTCTAATAATCTGATATTTTAAAAAAGTTCTGGTACCAAAATCAGTATACAGTATCCCAGTAAGAGACGCAGCAATGCGTTATTCTCTCAACTGTAAATAGCCCGCAGTTTTGGGCTTTGTGAAGAACTTTCAGCATGGGGAATAAATTGAAATACATTAATTTTTACACTTACACTCTACCTTGAAAAATACTTAAGAAATGCTCGAAACAGTTACGAAGTATGACTATTTGCTTTCCATACTTGTGTCAGCTCTTTGACATGACTCCCAATTACCATAGCTAAAGAAAGATTATTTGCCTACAAGAAACGACATTCTTTGCCATGTTCCACCTCTGGCTGAGACAAGAGCAGCTCATACGGGAATTGTTAAACAGTAGTATCTGCTGTGGCTCCCTGACACACAGCTGAAAGAAAGCAGCCACAAATATTCTTAAAAGCTCATTCAATTAGCGCTCAGAGTGACATGAACTTCCCAGTAGTGAGAAAGATGGGTGGTTTGTGGAATTTCTCTGGGTGACACGTCTCGAAGCAGCACAGCTGCTGAGGGGTCAGGTCACTTTTCCTTGAGAGACAGACAAAGAAAGAGATAAATTGTCCCCACTTATTTTACTCCTGAGGCACCCCAGGGAATAATCCAGATCCAGTGGATGTGTACTCCAGGTTGGTGGATAACGATTGCAGCTGTCCTACCACGACAAGCTGCTCTCACTTTAGGCAAAAGAGGAATGAACAGAACTCTTTCGTCACTGTGGAACTGGGAAAGGATTTGTCTATGCACACGTTTGAGGCCAACGAGGAGCACAAGGTGATTCTTTGATCCGTGAAGCTGATCTTTGAGGAATCTGTGAAGATCACAATAGTTTTCACATGAGTACAAGCAACCAGTCAAGGTCAGAGCAAGCAACTCCATGGCAAAGGTCAGCCAAAGGCACTCTGGCTGGTCAGAGAGCATTAAGTCTCTCAAGGACTGTAAACAGGATGGACAATGCCAGAAATGAACTGGTGCAGAAAGGTTTGAAGAGCAATCTTGTGCCAGGAACTTTCATGCCATGTGTTTCCATTCCTTGCCATCAATCCTGAGATTGCCAGCAGCTCTGGGAGGCTGCATCACACTAATTCAGGCCTGTATTTTCAGGTCCCAGTTTGAGGTTTTACCTGAATCTGAATGGGATTAGAAGAGACAATCACGTACCTAGCCATGCGCGGAATGGGCTGTCATGTACAAAAGGGGTAACTGCTATGTAAGAGTAGAATCTCCTAGCAGGATTGGTGCCAAGGGTACCTACCAGATTTCATAACCTTCTCAAATTTCTACTTCTTTAAATAGTCAGAGGACCAAATAGTAAGAGAACTACTCTGAAGGCTTGAGAACTCACTAAAAAAATTCACTACAAAGTGTATGCAGTCAAAAACACTGCCACTCTTCCTTCCTATAGCCTTGGGAGAACTTCTGGAAGTAGAGGGAGGTCTGCAATTATCTCAGCCTTTAATTCACCTGAAGTCCTGGCAAAGCTGGAAGATGTACAGAAGTCAGGTGAGTCTGAACCCACATGTCCTAGAGCGAATGCTGTTGTCTAAACAATCCAGTATCAGATCCCCATGTGTGCACACACTGGAGGTTGAATACATACATGCAAATCAACCACTCGTTAAAAATTAACTCAAGATGATGTAGTCTGATCCTATTTTCTTGCTCTAAATTCTCTTTTTTTTTTCCCCTTTTTTCTATACCATGCTTGTCCATAGCAATCAAGAACTTTGGCCCCAGAGGCTAAGACACTGAAGTGATTAGATTAAACTTGATGGACCAGTTTCTACCAGATGGAAATCAGCACAATGATAGTGATGCCTATGTAGCTGTGTCCTCTTATGCTGCTGAAATTTCTGGCCTAAAACAAAACCAAAATCATTTTTATACATGGATTCTCCCTACAGAAGAAAGATATTGATTTCTCAGCTACTTCGCATGTGCTTATGTTTGCAGTTGTAAAACTAGAAATCACAGTCATCTTTTGGAAAAAAGTTTCCCTGCAACTGAGGAATGATGAACTTCAAATTCTGTATAAGGAGGCAGCCTCTACTAAAGGCCAACACACAACATCTGGCATTTTACAGTGGATTAAAATCAAACATACAAAGCACCGAGCCACCCACAAAGATGACTTACTAACCTGCCCTTTCTTAATCACCCTCGCGCTGACTTGTGCCCTCTGCTAATGGCTGGGAGAAAACAATGTGACCAGGTAAGTCTTGTGCCTTGCCCACGCAGCTGCCAAACTTGACTTCCATTAAGATTCACTGCCAAGATTCCTGAAATTCTAGCACAATTTATCTGTCAACTAGGGATTTTGTCCAATGTAAGCATAAAAGTATTCCTCTTTAGTGTTATCACTATCTCGACATTTATTTTTATTAGCATTGCAAGTCGTATTTTAGATCCTTCCCTAACTGCTGTAATATTTAATTATTTCTTACTCTAATTCTGAGACCAAGTTTCATAGTACAATTGCAGAGGGATATGTTTTTCTATTTGAAGTGCAGGAGTTCTCACCATGTATAAGTGGTGCTACTCTTACACAATACCGTGTATTACTATAATACCTTTTCCCCTGATCAAGAGACTGAAGTTCCAGCTCTCTTGGTCATGCTCTCAGACAGCCCTATGCTAAAATCTGGCACAATGACCTGGTGATGTCAACCAAAGAACCACCATTTTCCTACAGAATGCAAAAGCAGGGAGAGGTAGCGTGTTGCAAGCAAAGTTCACAGGCAAACAGTAGCATGAATCATTCTCACTAAGGAGAAATTATTACTGACAACCAAAGTGAAGGGTTTCTGCTTACACTGTCCAGCTTTCAAGGTTTATCAGAAGGCAGACGATTATTTAAAGCAATGACAAAGACAAAAGGGAGATTACTCTTACTCCCGTTTGCACGACAGAGCCATTTCACTACATTGTGTACACTACTATTCAAGCTTGCTCCATACACCCGAGATTAGTGGGACATCCCTCTGCCAGCAGCTGCAGGATGTAGGGGGAAATCCTGGCTCCTGATGCCAGAAGGAGTTAAATCTCAGACTGCAACCAGGGCAGCTGCAGAAGTGCAAAAGGCAGCAAACTGAACTTCATGCTCTAAACCAGCTGTTCCAAACTTAACCAGGTGCCAAGTACCACAAGAAGAGTTTGGCGAGAGCCCAGGAGGATTTCTGCAGAGGATTAAATGCCTCTTACTGCAAATCTGACCCCTTTAACTAGACACATAGCCCAATTAAAATATCACAAGAGGACATCACAGAAAGTGGTACTTGCCAGCTCTTTCATACACCAGAATTGTCACAGCAATGCAACTTGTTGATTAGTATGGGACTCCTGAGATACAGAAGATGAAAGACAACACAGTAAAATGGGCTTCTAATATCTCTTTCCAGTAGTTCCCAACGTTCTATACCAAAGAAAGCATACTTCAAAGATGACAAAGGTACAGAGCACTTCAGTTGCCTAACCTCTGCACATCCCTGGGAATCAGAGACAATGTGCTTGCACAGAACTCTGCAACGGGGAGTGTCTCTCACCTGATAGTATTATCTGAAGAGCCGCTCACTACTAGCCTGTCTCTGTACTGCAGACATGCAATGCCTCGTTTGTGGCCGTTTAAGGTGCGCACAAATTCGCAGGTACTAGTGTTCCATACCTGTGACAGGAAGGGGGGAGGGAACCACACAGAGACAAAATTATTAAGAAGAGACTAATAAAAGCTGGAATCTGTATAATATGTAGGTGCATCCAGAAAGCTCTTAACTGAAGATGCTATCATCAGGACTAGCAAAATTACTCCTCTGATAACTTGTGACTATAGTCTGCAACTGTTAGCAGCTTGGGTCACTGTACACCGAAGATTTTTGCTACACCATATGAGCATTACCTCCCAAAATCAGGCTTTAGCACTCTTGGGCTATGATTTAGTCTACACAGGATCTCAGTTTTCCTCAGTTTTAATGCTGCAGGTTGGGATCATAGCAGTAACACTTAAGTGACTCCTACCCACTCACCTTCACTTTTGCCCCCATGCTGCCCTCTGACAACTGTTTGAATGACTGATGCTGAAACAGATTATGGAAGCAGTCAAGTCGAAAAAGAACACAGAAAAACAAGTCCTTTTTCAACTGCATCTGTACCTGGATCTGATTTGCCATACAGGTCTGTAAAGAAGTTGTGCAAGCTCAACAGAGGGACGAGTGGAAAGGAGCAGCAGGAAGAACACTGCTTCTAGAGGAAGATCTGTGCAATAACGGCCAAGGACCATCTTCCCTGTCTGGTCACTGTTCTTGGTTATTAAATACCCCAGTGCTGCAAATAAAAAGCATCTGAAACACCTCACCTTTATAGTTCTGTCACCTGATGCTGATACAATGTACTTGTCATCAAAGTCCACTACATTGACGGCAGCTCGGTGCCCTACCAGCACCCTCCTCAGGGTGATGTCTGTTGGTGAAGCCATGTCCCACACAGCAATGGATCGGTCTTTGGAACATGTCACCATCATGCCGTTATTGAAGCGGAGGTGCAGTACTGCTTCACAGTGGTGAATCAGCGTATTCAACATCTCACCTGCATTCACGTCCCACACCCTAAAGTTTCAAATTTCAAACCAGAGAGAAGAGAGTTAAAAAACTGTACAGTGGATATTTCTGCAGAGCGAGAGAGGGATGGGGAGAGCTAATTGACTCTCTAGTAATATTAGAGAAGCAAACACCACAAGTTATATCTACATCTATTAAATAGTTCATTAAAAGATGTATTATATAAACCTGTTGATTATGCATACACTGAGACAGTCCGGCAGCCAAAACCCCTGCAATGCAGTTAACACCATTAAAATAACGCAGCCAGGAAAAAGAACGGTCTTTAATTAAGGAAATTTAGTGCTGAGGAAAGGTATGAGATTGATGGCCTTAAAGACTGATTGTTTCCTGGTTGTGTCAGCCTACCACACACTCCATTTCCAGTCAATGAGTACTTAATCATGACCTGTGAAGAAGCAAGTTCAATGACAGATTTAATTTTTGACCTCTCTCACAGGACTATCAACTCGAAGCAGAAGCAGAAGACAAGATAATACTTTTCAAACAAATATAAGTAATTGACACAAGTTACACCACGACTTGCATTTACCCTGCAGTGCATCTGGTACACAGCTACATTCCAGGAATGTGCTGAGTACCCAAATTAAGAGCATTTACGTCAGTTTAATGTTAGTGGAACCAACTGTTTCAACTGAAAGATAATTTAAGATGGAAGTTAGACAAAGGCTTCATACAGAACTTCTAGGACTTCAAATGAAAATTTTAAGCCTTAAAAATGTTTCTTTTGGGCTATTCTGTTGGCAAACTTCTTTTACCCTCCCATAAAGAGATCTCTTTTGGCACTATCACACCTGTATCCCAGATACAGTACCTGAGACCAGAAAATGGCTTTATCATCAAGCACATCAGATATTGCAGAAGTTAAAACTTTCCTCTGCCAATAGGGCAAGCAGTAAGAAAAGGCAAGATGTGAGAGAGACTTCTAATGCCTTATTTTCTAACTTACAGAGGCTGAAGTGCATCAACTTATGGACTATAAATGAAAAAGAAAACTAGATTCCAATTACAAAATGCAAAGGAGAAAAACACACGGACTAAAAGACCTGAGCCATTAACGTACAAGCAGTCTGCAGACAGGGTTGCCAAACTGAACAGGAGCTGGAGACCTACTGACTTCTTTGGACAAGTGCATCCCTGAGATCTCAGAAGCATTAAGAGCCCATCTGTACTGTCTATTGGATGAAGCCCCTCTTCCTGAGGAGACCCAAGGATAAAAGTGATGCATCCTATGTGCCTCTGGGGTCTGCACAAACATTTATAGATACAGTGGGAAACAAAGTATTTCTGGGCAAGTAGCCAGTCTGCAATTTGGCCTGCCTGGCCTGATATGGAAGATGGTAGTGCTTGTTAGAGAAACCAGCCTCTCTTTTGCGATGTTTCGCACAGTGCGGTTCCCACACCATCTCCAGGCAGGCTGTGTTGCTGAAATTCTGGATTCCTACTAATGACAGGACCCCAAAATCTAGCAGCACCACAAGACTGCATGCATCACGTCAGGAAATAAATTTAATGGTTATTAGCTTAACAGTCGTAGTTTACATGCAAGCACAGTGATAACCACGAGGAGCTTGCAGCCATAGGAACACATGCTAATAGCTTCAGAAAAGGCCACTGACACAGCTTTTTGTTGTCTGTAACTTCACTGCATGGGCATCGTTTGTACTCTGACAAGAAGAGAATATATAACAACATGGAGAAGACAGACTTGATTCTTGACATCCAAGTTTACATTGCAGTTCACTAACTTGTATGTGCCTGTATTTACACTGCAGGTCTTAGACTCTCTGGGATCCTGTAATATGTCTAGTGGACTTCACATCTGCACAACGTGCACCGCAAGTGCTGACTTGAGGTGTCCAGCCTTTTGCTGGAGACTGGAAGCAAAGCAAGGTTAGAAAGCCTGAATGAGAAGAAACATCATGCTGAAATTTAATTAAAAGTCACAGGAGATCTAGTCACACATCTTTTCTTAAAATTAAGTGACATTGGATGACTAAACCTTTAAACTTGCTTTGAAAAATTCAACTTTTAAAAAGTTATTCTCAGAGAGAATTTAAAACATTATCAGGGAGTATCAAAACATGCAAAACCTTGGTGAAATGCCAGATGGCCTTCCTAAGTCATCTTGACCTTGACTGGCTTTTGCTTAGTTTCTCATTTCTCCTTGACAGCCATTTGCATGGACATCTGACAAACAAGGACAGTACATCCCTGAACAAATATGCTGAACTACTTCACGGAACTGACTGAGCAGCACATATTTAAGACAAGATCATTTCAGCAGCTTGCCAGGCTAAAATCTTAAGAGGCAGACAGAAAGCTCCAAATCACAAGCACACACCTGACTGTCGAGTCCGAAGATCCAGTAATGATCACCCGTTCATCGTACTGGAGGCACAGGACAGAACCCGTATGTCCAGTAAGAATTCGCTTGCATTCCAATGTATTCTTATCCCAGATCTAAGATAGCAAACATTCAAAACCAGACAGCTCAGTAAGGTTTTAATCTTTCAGCACTTTCTGGTTTGACTGGTCTGTTTTTTACTGCAACACATCGTCCATAGTGCAGTTAGAACATCTTTAGTGGCATCTGTACTCTTCTACAGGCTCTTTGGTGCAATATATTAACATCTTTGATATTAGTGGCTTTACTATGAACACTGGTTTTACTCCACAGCCCATAATTACTGATGGACAAAAACCTCTGCTAGTAAAGTCTGTCTGTAAGAAAATAGGGTCTCTCTTGCCAGATAAAAGAGACATACGTGCTATGGAGGTGTGAGGTGGGGGAAGGAGAAGGCTGGGTTACTAACAAGAGATTCAGTAGGTGTCACTGAAATTAGGACACTATTATTTATGGCATAGACACTGCATTAGTATGCCATTTTTGAGCATTCTCACCTTAATAGTATTGTCTCGTAGGCCACTTACTATCTTCTGATCATCATACTGTAAACAATAAACACCTTTGCTTGTCTCACTTCGGCAGTGGATCCTCTGTAAACTGTGCCTTCCACACCGCCAGTTTGACTCTATTGTCTTGAGGAGAGACAGGAGACAAAAGAGAAGTAAAAATAAATCACGGAACTATCTCCCCCTTTTATGCTTGTTTGAGAAGACAGCAGATACTTTTCTTCACTTTTTTTCCTGCAATCAGGCCCAAACAATGACATACCAGCTTTCTAGAAGAAGTACTGCACGTAATAAAACCAATTAAGTGGACAAAAGCCTGGAAAACATATCATTGCTAAACTCACTTGTGTTATCTGGAATGGTAAGAAAGAAGTGACTTAAAAGCTTTTTTCTGTCTCCCACCTTTAACCCCATGTGGCTCAACAACTAAACAACTGAAGAGAAATTCTCAGTTGAGCTCTAGCTAAGTGCTTGTACAAACTTGTCACAACAGGGCCTGAGCACCGCTTTTGCCATTAGGAAACTACCAGAAGATGGCATTTTGCTCATACTAGATACAAGGCAGCCACCCTCAGTTGCTTCCTATTTCCCTGGGTCTTAGGATCGCAGTTGTTAGCAATGCACTTTCTCCCTTGCTCGGTTCCTGATATCGCCCCGTAACACCTTATTGGGTCTCATCTGCACTGGGTCGAGCCAAGTACTGAGAAACAGAGAAAATCAAGATGGTATGGTGCTGCTGTGACGTGCAAGGTGTAGAGACTCCATCTGCAAACAGCTCACTGAACAATCCAACTCATCCTCTGTCTAAAGGAGCAGCGAAGCCTGGGACCTCGTGTAACTACACCAGCCCTACAAACTCTGGACAAACACAGACACATCAGATTTAATGAAATATTTAATTAGAATGAAATATTCTTAGAATTTCAGCATCATGAATAAATCAGGGAGATTAAAAAAAAAAAACACCAAACACCACCACATCTGGAAGCTGTTTCTTACCTCTATGTCCTGTATTATTTTGGGGTAAAGTGCTCTGTAGAAGGAGTTGGGTGGTGCAGTCCCATCAGGAGGTTTATTTTTAAATAGATATTGTCCCCTGGAAGACAAAAAATACTCCCATTGAACACAAATCATGTTTCAGCATTTTGGAGAAAGGTCCTCCTGGCTTTTTACAAATGGGTAACCACCGCTGAAAAGCACAGACAAATTCATATTAAAACTTAATTTAACCAGTAAGACAGGGTGGTTCCTTGTTTATTTGCCCTGCAACATGTCAGTGTTGCATTTTGACACTGAAATACTCATGAAAAATCTGTGCCTAGTCACTCAGGGAAGGGAAATGTATTATCTATTACGGACATGAGCCTATTTAACTCAATAGGAGGTGAGAATGGCTCATGCTTGCAATACACATGCCCGTATCAGGGGTCGCCTTTAAAATAATGTACAAAGAAAATTAAAGAAGACAAGGAACACCCAAAGTCACTATGCATTCAAGGCTAGCTTTTATCTGCATTAGCAGGAACAGTATCAGTTTTGGTACATGGACATTTTATGCTACTATATTTTGGTAAGCAACACTTCATCTGTGGTGCCTCCCTCATTTCAACACTGATTTGGAATACTCATATCCCAAGCTAGATTTTTGCTACAAAAAAGATCCGTAAACGGCAATCACTACCTGCTGTGTAAAAAACTTAAATTCCTCATCCTGAAGTTAAGAAGCCACCAAACACGGTGTGGAAGCTAGTAAACCCCACCATGGGCGTACTAACTGCTGTTCTGCCTGGCAACATGCCTCACAAAATGGAGAGAGGCACAAATGCCTCCGAGTGTAATCCTGGCATCAGAGGCACAGAGTTTATACTGGGCCAGCTCTCCACTTCCCCCTCCCTTGCTCCATTATGGCATAATTAATTGTTCAATACTTCCTTGTGCATTTCTTTCTTGTCCTTTCCATACAGTATACCTTGAAACTCATTTGAAAGACTGTACATTAGCTGCCCTGATGTACTTGGATTAGGGAAATCGAAACAATGAATTTTTAGGCTATACGGTGTCAGCAAACTATAGGATTAAACAAACAAAATAACAAATGCTCAAGAAAAGAACTTTTGATAATTCTTTAAATAAAGTACTTTAAGTATGACTTGAGAGAAAGGTGCTTTCCACTTTGGACAGAGCGATCATCTGAGTCTTCGAATACAGCGACCAGCAGCCACTCATATGGGGACAAATACACGTGAAGAAGGGACACATGGATGCAGGCAAACCACTAACTAGATGGTTGCCTATTTACTGTGATCCAGTCTGAAAGTGCATACAAGAAAACTAAAATTATTGGCCCAGGGAGATGAAAAATGCTTTGAAAGTACAAATAGGAAACATCCTGGAAGACTTGGAGTAGGTCTACGAAATCTGCATACAAGGTTATGTGCCTGAAAAGCTGTTGATTGTTTGCAACTTTACTAGCTGACCTAATACAAGGTCTTGTTGCTACCTATAAGCCCTGCTTTCCTGCATGTAGAGTCAATTGTTTATGATTCAGCTAAAGGATTGCTTGGAATTTCCACAGCATCCCAGTGGCCGTTGTGCTGTGGCTGTAGGATAAAAGGAACTATTGTTTGCAGGTTTTGATGACTGGCCAATTCAATCAAGTATTCAGATGGACACAAATGTGCCCAGATTTTGGGCTTCTGTTTTATATTTTTCTAAATCTGTGTAACCGTTATTGTTCCCTGACAAGCTGTCAGTGAAGGCTACCGTGCTGCAGAATTGGGTGTTTCTGTTGTAAACCACGAGCTGCAAATGCTGAAATCAGGCAGCCCATGTGCAAAGTGAGGAGCTGTAAGCAAGTAACACCAGTCTTCTCTCATTCTGAACTGCCTGGCTAGTCACTTCCTTGTGCCATGCACAGCGCTGGGGATGATTACAAGCTCTAAAGCTACAAGCTCTTGACCACCCCACCATGCCTGCAGTTGTATCTTCCAGAGCTAATCAGAGGGCAATCTGAAAGACAGGGCACAACTTGCTCTTGTTACATCAAAGTAACCTCCAGGATACAGTGTAAACCTGAAGAAGAGGTGCAGTAACAAGGTGTGACTGTCTTTTGAGGTGAGACACAAGATTTTGCAACTGTTTTTTAGCAATGTCATGTGTCTGGATGACTAGCAATCGGTGCTAATGTTGTTTCTAAAATCTGGAGGGAGCAACTTGAGAACTATCAGCTATGATCTCTGACAAGATGTAGAGAATGGCTGAAGTTCCACAGAACAGGAAAAAGTCAAATGTAGCTCTTGCATTTTAAAAAAAGGGAAGAAGGGAAACCCAAGGAAATGGTGGACCATCCAGCTCAACTTTGACAGCTTGGCAGTTTTAGAGCACACAGTCAATCATATGAGCGCCTAGAACATGACAAGGTGAACAACATCAGGCAACACTGATCAATCCAGAATACACCATGTCAGACCTGATTTCTTCTTATAGCCTATTCTTGTGACTTAGCTAGAGAACTATGATCTTGGAAGAGCTCAAGGGTGGACACACAAATGGCTGGAAAGCACAATTTATCAATGGTGCACTGTCAAACAGGCAACTGGGATCTTGCATGGAGTCCGTCCTAGATGTGTCATTACTGAGCATTTTCATTAATGACAAAGAATGGAACAGGCAGTGCATTTATCACCTGGCCAATGATACTAAAGCTAGGAGAAGCTACAAGCCCTTTGGAGGACAAGATTAAGCTCATAGCACTCCTGACAAAATGGAGAAATACCAAGCAATAAATAGAATCTAATTCAATAAGGACAAGTGCCAAGTTCACCATTTAGTAACAACATACGCATGCAAGATGAGAAATAGCGGCTAAGTAGAACTTCCACAGAAAGGATAATTAAAAGTTNATGTTCAACTGGAAAGCATAAAATGAAGTGTCCTCCATACGGCATGCAAACCAATGCTTCCCACACTGCCAAATTCTGGTGATGCCTTGGCAGAAGTGAGACACTCAGCTGATTACACCATCCTCCAAGATTGGAGTAGAATAACTGGGGAGGGTCTAAACAGAAAAAAACAAGAATGACAAGAGGACAAGAAAACCCAGGATTACAGTTGGTTAGTGCATTCAATATGTAGGAAACACGATCATCTTCCAACATGCAGAAGATTACTGCAAAAAGGAGAATGAGAAATTGTCCTGTGTGTCTGTGTAGGGTAAATATAATGTGCCTAACTGTAGCTAGGAAGACAGCCTAGATTTTAGGAATATCTTTCTAACATTAAAGTGCATGAAACAGTGGATTTGCTTGCCCAGGCATGGCCTGGGGAATCTCCATCAGTGAAGGCTTTTAAGAACAAGTTAGACAAACATCTGGCATGACTTAAGAGAAAACTGGCTCCGCATTTGAGAAACAGGAGGGACTAAATAACCTCTCAAGGTCGTCTTCAGACTTACTGTGACCTCAACAATACAGAGTAAAACCAGAAGTCCTGGAGAGAACAAGGCACTAAAAGGGATGCAAAAGTTATCACTGTCATGCTTGTGTTTATTTTTCACTTTTTATAAACACTACAGTATTGGAAGCAGATCAACATAGTATTTGTTTTTAAAGGACATTTCATAAACCTGATTTACTAGCCTTTACTTCCTGAGACAAACAGTATAACAAAATTAACCGTAAAACAGGAGTCTTTGTTTGCAACTCTGTATCTTTTTCTTTTTAATAGCAACCAAAATGCCTGAGCTGTCACTTTTATCTTGTTTATGAAATATTCATACCCAGCTTCCTTTCTGCCAACATCCTAGGGACACCCTTGGAAAAGAAAATTATGTATTAAAGGACATACCCCTGAGAGGGAAAGTTCTAATGAAATGTTAACAGAGCAGCTTCAAACTTGAGTGAGACCCACATTGTAGTAAGGCTATTCCAGATGATTATTAACTAATCTATCTGCATTTCTAAAGTCCCCTATTCTCCGTGGTACCTACCCTCAGCTTCCAGTTTGAAAATTAAACAGATATCTAATAGTGAAAATCTGCTGAGGAAAACAAACAGACCTATCAGGAAAAAACTAATTCATAGCACATTCTGCCCCACTGCCACCCCTAAAAAAGCTCTTCTGCTCTGAACTGCTGACTAGTTTAGTGTTCCCCTGGGGCGTACACAGCTTCTTAATTTGAACCGAATGACAGCTGGGTGTAAAAATCTCAGTCTGTGTATCTCACTTGTCACAGTGGGATAAGAGTGTGATCAGATGAGGAAGGTGAGGAAAAAGCCCCCACATTGCTTGCATAGCCAAATGATGCCCTAACTCCCCAGCCCCTGAATTTTGATTTAAGCAACTGTCAGGTTTGGAATCAACATGATGTTTCAGGGTGCTAAATAACCCTCTTCAAACATGGTTTGAAACACACAGCACCTACTGTCCTGAATGGGGGCAAAAGAGGTGAAGATGCAGTTCCCTCACCATCCTCTCCTCTCTGACAAGCCCCTCCACAGGGAGTCTGTCCTGACCATTCTCTCGATGAGCTTCTTCCACAGCATGCCGTCTGACGTCACCCGGTACCACTCCTTGCACACCAGCTCAGCAGCACACAATGATTTGGCATCCAGGTACGACAGAATGTTCTCAGCGATGTGATCCAATCCCCGAGCTGGGGGAGGAAAAAAAAAGAGGATTATTTGCTGGGGAGACACGAAGTTTAAAACAACTCCCTATGATAGTACAAAGATGATACCCTCTCTTTCCATCTACTCTTCTGCATGCAGAGCTGGACCAAATGCACAGAAGAGCATTTGCGGCTAAGTTCAGGAGTGAACAGTGTTCTCCAACTTCCTTTGGATATAACACAACAAGTCATTAAAAATAATAAAGAATCCAAGAAGTCATTCCAATCTATTTCGATGGGTTTTAGCACTAGGGGGATATTCTATGGATGGCATTTCCAACTCAGCGACGCAGCCCCCAAAATCTCTCTATATTAGGACCATTTCTCATCTCACTGCTACAGCTGTTCTCATGTTCCAACGGCTCAAAAGCTGTTTTTGCTAAAGCAGTAGCTTTTAAACGTAATGAAGAAAAAAATATATATTCCCAATGTGTGCCCTGAAGGGTAGTGGTACCTTTAGACATGGGGGAGGGAAAGATATGCAGATGCACAGGGAAGTGGAGAGGGAAGGAGAGGCTGTGTAAGGAGAAAGTGAAGCAGGTTTGCTAGTTTCATTTATTTTAGTGGGTGGAGGAAAAATATACAACAAAAAGGTACAGTTTGCAAATATTTTCCAGTGTGAATACCAGGAATGGCTTTGTTTCAACATGGCTGGAGTGAAATGTAAAGCGATTGCCTGGTTGGCACCAAGCAGCCCGATGTAAAGTCTGTGTAGCTGGGGGCCGGGGAAGGTTATGCTGGATGGATGTATCCAGTAAAAATGTGCCCTTACCGACTCAAATTTAATCACCAGCAAGGCTTCAGGAAAGTAAGATGCCTTTTAAATGAGATGCTGCACAAATACAGTTTCTCTTGGAGGCTGTTTAATTCGCAAGCGAGACACACCATCAAGAGATTATCTCACTTTGCCGGTCAAATTTCAGAGCCCTTGTGAAAGTTGTAGTTTAGACGCCATCATCCCTCAGGCACAACGTTCAGACCAACCAAAAAGGAAGCATGGCAGATTGGTATTTCATGCATCTTCCCTCTGGTTCACATTTGGGACAGAGTTAAATACGTCTTTTCTTACTTTTAAAACAACAGCCTCAAAGACCAGGCCTTGCTTGTGACGGAAAGAAAAAAGCAGCAAGTGCATTTTTACAGTCACATGTCTGTACTTCTGTAAACCCAAACTGGGCGCAATCAGCTGATTCTGATTAGAGTTCATGAGACACAAAAGGCCCACCCTTTCTTTTTGTTAACTGAAAGATCTCAAAATTTTCTCCCAATGCATGAAAATAAGAAAACTCCGCATGCCTCCTCTCGCTCCTTTCAAACATGCTAAATTTGTAATACACTTTGAGTGAGACATTCTGCCCAGTGTTTTATGCTTCCATTCATAGGTAGAAAAAGCATGTGAATGATACCGTGCACAACCAGAGAGTGCAGAAAGAGGCCTGACATTTCTTATCTTTATAGATGCAAAATTAGATGTCAACCTGCAAAATAAAAGCATCAGCAGCCTTTATTATGTATTTAATCTGAAAAGATATATACAGCCACTATATAAAATTCTTTATAAAAAGAAAAAGAGTGTGTGTAAATTTAGATTGACTCTACAGCAATTTGTGGAAAGAGAGATACAATGTTTTAGTGAAAGTGAACTGGAATTTGCAGGAATTCTGCAATTTGGTAGGGCAGACGTGGACATCATGTCCCCCTGCTTCCCCACCCTGACACCTGCAGCCCTGAGCTCTCTCCACTGGGTGGAAATAGCATATTTGCTTCCCCAGTCTGTGTTGCTTCCGATGGGCTCAAAGACATTTACAGACCAGGACATTTACAAAGCCTACCTGTGTAGTATTCATACCGGTGGCTTTACGTAAGCAGCACGACAACAAGGAGTTACTTTATATGGGGAACAGACTGGTGGCTTTAAGAAGCAGGGCTACACCACATAAACTGGCCACAGCAATTCTCACCCACAAGTCTGCCTCTGATCCACCTGCCCTTTCTGGATCATCAGCAGTTGCACTCTAGATCTTGCTGCAATGAGGTGGTGTAACTACTTCCATGACTGTAAGCCACCCTTTGCTGTTGATCCCAGACCCTTCGCAGAGAAGGAATAACTAATGTTTTGGCTGCTGCTTCTCACATTTATGATAAGTGGAAGGGCAGAGCTATTTTGGCCTGGCTGCAAACTCGATTTTATTATTATGTTTCTTAAGAACAGCACAACTCACTGAGACATATATCTAACAAAGCATCGCTTCCTTAAAAAAGAGAAATCTCTGCTCACAAAAGTTTTTGCTAAATTGATGTGAAACACAATTAGCCCTTCAGTCCTCCACACCAACAAGAATGTTTCAGTTATTTCACACATGAAACCCTTTTAAAAATTACTTTCCTCATAAAAAATGTTAAACAGCTTGGAAATGCTAAGCAGACACCTTATTTTTCAGAAACAGAACAAAGTTTGTTAAGTACACAGTTAAGCTGCATTTTTCAAACAACCTTAATTCGGTCCAAAGTACTGGGAAAATAGTCTGAGACAATTTTACTCTGTATTAGTAAAGTGTGCTCATGATCTAAAACTACCTTTAACTCTGGTCATTCTTTGGGACAGGGCTAGGAGGACAGAGATAAGATGCTTCATGATTTTGAAGTAGCTTTATTGTTTTATTTACTCGAGGGGGAGAGCAGGAGAGAGAATGAAGGAGTAAAAATGAAACCAGAATACTGAACACTTGAGAATTTCAGAAAGCTAAAAAATACTTAGAGTTTAGGGTTTTTTGGATTATGACCTAATTTGAAATTTTAGGTTCATCACTCTTTCCTAGGCAGTTTCTTACCTTGCCCTTACCCATTCCGCTCATTAGAAACCTGCCTATACTCAGGTCATCCTGCACAGACTGCAGAGCCTGCGCCAGCATAATTCCTTGCCATTAATTTTCTCCCTTAGAGCTATATTCACTAGGACATTAGCACTTTGCAAGTATGCAAATTGATGCACATACATTATTTAAGCACGCAGTTCCCACAACTATTCAAATACTCAGATATGATTCCTATCTGTTCTGCATTCTGAAGTACTAAAATTAGCTGCTTCCTGAGTAACTGAAAAGACCACTAACAAATACAGTATGGCTATGACATTTCGAGTGCCTCTGAAAATATTTATAACACTTGCCCAAAATTTTCAGAAAAAGGCCTGTAGGATGAAATTAAGCAAGTGCAAATGAGATGTGTTGGCTTGCTTTGATGGAGTTTTGTAGAGAAAGACCTGGAAAAATTGGGTATGTAACTATATGCATACTTCCACTTTAAAAGTGGGGAAACCAATGGATTTTCAACATGCTCTCTGTTTTTCTGAACCACAACAGCTCCACAAGTTATAATGCTGCTCTAAGTACATGAGATTATTGCCATTGGACTACTAAAAACTAACATAAAGCAGGTACTTAGCATAACTAAGATTATTTTTTTTTTAATGCTACAACAGCCACTTGATTACTGGGCACAATGAGCTTAAAAATCCAGTGAGTCTACGTATTTAACTTCATAGCAAAACTCCTGCAGTGCCTTTATGCTTTGTACAATTCACAGTTAAACATGTTTTTTTCCATCTTTAAACCCTAGAACCTAAATTTCATGTTGCGAAATCCTTTCTGAAGAATAATCAAATGACTGGATTGAACAAATTGTCAGAGTTCAGCACTTCTCCAAAGGTATTAACAGAACAAGCTTTTGGGAAGAAACTCCTCTCTTCAACTAGCTGTTTAGAGACAACACCTGTAGCACTTCTTGCTCAGGTCCATCTGAAACTAAGGAACTATGCCATGGGAGTGCTAATCTATTAACTATCTATTTATCTACAGAGGTACGATGTACTGGTCTGAAAAAAAAAACCCAATGAACCATGAATTTCTGTCTGGCTTTGAAACTCTACTGCTGTATATATTTTATCTCCCACTGCCTCAGTTCTCACATCAGGACAGGGCCAATACAAAACTGCACGTACACTATTTTTTGTGTGCATTCTGTGAGATGCACCAAATGCCACATCTCAGAACAGCTGGGATAATATTCTCAATGGAAAGCACTACAGAGGTGCAAAAAAGAGAACATTTCCGTCCTTTAATGTCATGTCCTCCATTATCTATTAGCAATAAACACATAAGCAAAGTGATGGCTTCAGGAAGGTATTTTACTAGGAAAGAGAGACAAAAAATATAAGTAAGAACAGGGAAAACCTCAGCTGAGCAACCAAAAAGAGTAGTAGTTTTAATTTTAAAAACTTTTGTTATTCATGCATTGTTGCGGGCATTATGAGTACAACCACCTGCCCTGTGGCTTGCGATGACTGTCCTTACAATACATATATGAGGTACAATTTACTCCTAGTCAAACCATGTTGGTATTAAGATCATGTCTTGAGAGACCGTAGGAATACAAAATAAAACATTACTACATTTCATACCAGTATAGAGCTTTTCTTTCAAAAGCTATCATCTATTTTGCAAACCGACCCGAGAAGAGACCTCTCCTGCAGGGTAAGACAGAGCAGAATAGCTTTCTGAAAGACAGGACAGAGGAGCAAGCTCCCTCCGCCTGCAGAAATACCTGGCAGTGCAGTGATGAAGTCCCGCTGTAACATGGGTTTGAGGTATGAGTTTATATGTCCGTGTTGGTAGTGACACATCTGGGAGATGAGGTGCTCCACAAACTCCACCTGGTCAGACTCGGACCACTGTTCAAAATACTTGACGCAGAGTTCCTTTTCCTTCTCATAGCTTGCAGACAGTTTTCTTTGCTTGGGCACAATCATACTGGAAGTGCCATTGGCAAGTTTTGTCTGTAAACAGGAAGGAGAGAAAAACTCAAATCATACATATGAAAAGAAGCTCAAGTTTTATGATTTTTTGGGGGTTAAGTGCAGAAGGAAAAAGCACTCCGATACATGAAGTTGGCCGAGGCCATGTACCCCATTTGGTGCTGTCAGTCAGAGCGCAGCCACCACGAGCTGTAACCCCTGCAGGACAATGCATCAGCTCATGCCAGAGCTGCATGCAAAGGACTCTGGTTAAATGGGAAACCGTGAGTGGCAATTTAACACAAACACAATTTTACACAGACAGTAAAATGCATTTGGATTCCTAATCTACAGTTACCAGCTACTTCAATTCACCAACAGAAAACTGCATTTGTATTCTGTTTGTTTTTTTTTTTTTCCTAAAGAATGGACTGCTGCTAAAATACATAGGAAATACATTAAATGGATGAGAAAAAAAATGAGAGTACCTCTTCTGAGTATTAAATTGTACCTTGAAAGCAAAGCCAGCTAAAACACACACTGATATTTGGTACATACTTCTTTCACAGAATAAGAGATTTTCAACTTTCTGAGCACTGTTAATATCTTGTCAGAAGGAGTCAGCTCAAAGAAGAGTTTCAGGGACAAAACAAAACACTGACATTTCAATTTACTACTTGATAGCAAGACATAATTTCTGCTTTCTAAACGATTTAACTGGAAAAAAGTGCACATTTTGCATTGCAAGGATATCCATTGTCCAAGTAAGATTAACTGTTTGCTGGGAAGGTATTTTTTTCCCATAGTGCTGAAATAGTTTGTATTAAATGCTGAAAACATCATTTTCTCTCTTTCACTGCAATGGTTTAACACCAGACAGCATTATAACAACAGTCAACATTATTACATCATTTTTATTTACAAAATACACTTAGAGATGCTCTATTAATTATCAAGTAAATAGAAACAAATTAGACATATCAAAATACATAAAACATTGATGTAGGGATGCCCACGTTTCTTTTCTGCAATGATAATTCCAGGCATCAACCTCACCAGGAAACTTTATTGACTTTAAGTGAAAAATCTAGTACCTAAATCTCTCTGCAAAGATATCTAATGATCTAAAAGAAATCTATGGATTAACTGATTTTACAGGAAAAGAAAAAAACAACAAAAAAGCCCTTTATCAGCAAGTGCCAAAACAGTGAGTTATTTGGACACCACAAAATCTAGTTACCAAAACTGGGTTTAGAATTCAGGAATTCTTCATTTCTCAGGAGTAAATAGTTCTTGTATTTCAATACACTTCTCAACCCCGACAGCAATATGGAGTTTGAAACACCAAAAGCCTCCTAATTTGAAAATTTACTCAACTAATCACCATTTACATTTCATTTCCTAAAGAAAATCCACCTAAATACTCTTTTCAGCATTTCCAGCAGAGCTGGGCAGAGTGTAGAAAGAGACATTAACTAGCTGTCATTTTTAGCAAGTAGTTTCTTCTGTTTCTGAATTATGGTTTGCCTTCAGTTTCTTTGAGAACACACACAGAACATGGAGATCACATCATTGGTACTCAATTTTGCAGCTCAGTGTTTTCAACCTTACATTTACCCCCACTCCTCCCTGTGAATTTCTCTGTGTGTCCACTAAGATCATGCAAGACAAGGGCTATAACTGAGCTACTCTATGTCATTTGGTCTTCGCATGGACAGCAGAGACAGCAGATGAATCACAGACCCAGTTACTGGGCAGAAGGAAGGAAATACTCTCTCTTGGGGCAACTCTTTATGGAGAGAAATCTCTAAAGGGACTGTGCGCTTGAAGTCCTAGGTGTGAAAGGCTGGAGTTATTCCAGCAAAGTCCACAGTGGGCAACAGCCTGGCAAAAAATAATTACCAATGGACTGCGCTGAACATCGGTCTTAAGGGATTGTGGCCATTTTTGCTGCGGTTAAGCTGCCTGCAAAACACACTCCTATAAAAATGCTGGATTAAGAAAGCGGAGAGATGTTGTATTCTACAAGCTTGATCTCATTTCATTTCTCTTTTTTTTGTTGTTGTTGTGCTTTATCTCTGCAAAGCATTTTTTATAAACCTTTACTTCTGCCTTTTAATTTGAGAGATTCTGAAGTCTGACTAATTCGCTGAGCTGGAGTGGAGTAGACAGCCAATGTGCAAAGACCACAAAAAGTGCAACACCTTTCACGGGGTGCCACCATGTTCCAGCCCTTCCTTGCCTCCCGAGCACCCTTCTCCCAGCAGCCTTCAGCTCCCCAATTACCTCTAAAACATTGGTTTGGGGTATCAAACAGAAGCTGCGACATCTGCAAAAACAAATAATGGCTTATGTGTGTACAAACAGATGGCTTAGATGGGACAAAGTAACCCATTTTGCCTGGATCCCAAGTGCATACAGGCCTCTTGGGTGGGAATAATGAGTAAATTAAAGAGTCCATTGACCAACACCTGGAACAGCTCTGGAAGTCAAACTCCAGGTTTATACAGTGGATCTGCTAAGAAAAGCACTATATGTGTTACAGTGTTTATGTCCAAATTAGTAGACAGGGGAAAACTGTATTTTTTAGGTTCATGCGCACACTTTGGCCACATTCTGACAATGTCAACTTGAGACCTGGTTTGCACCCTTGCCTGCTCTGGTTTCCCATCAAAAGGAGCGAGGACAAGCCCAGAGGTAGCCATGGTGTGCCCAGCAGGTCCTGTGGTCTATGCAAGCAGGGGACCAGGAGGACAGGGCAAGCCACAAACACCCCAATTCTGCAGAGCAGAGACAGACAAATTCATAGGGCTCCCAAATCACTCAATCACAATATGTGCTCACATACCTCCCCCAGACTGTCTGTAGCTACAGTTTAGAACGAAATTCCAGAATTTCAATTTGAAGATTCCTAAAAATCCACTGGGGGTTCCGTGAAAAAGGCCTGTTATTAAAAAAAGCCAACAACAAAACAACATCAAGCATCTGTATTATTAAAGTGCTGGGGGGGACGGGGGGGTACTATCAGTAAGAGAATCGATTTGGCTTCCCGAGAAACCCTGATGACTCAACCACTCTGATCAGCTGCCTCAAGTTCACTACAAACCATCTCAGAACAATATCAGCAACTATTTCCTGGAGCGCATAATCGTCTACAACCTCTTCCCTCTCTCTCCTGGTACAATAACCAGGCCTCACCTGAAAAAGAAAGAACTGTCCCACATGCCATTTGTACTGCCAGGGTAAATATCCCTCCCAACGCACTGTACACAGTCATGCTTCTTATAAGCTTCACTTCCAAAAGTGGCAGAGAAGAATAAGCACTGGTAGTCCATTACCTGGGAGGAAGCTTGAGTATACCAGAGCAAACTACTAACTCAGAACAGATAAAGATTTCTGAGTCCCTTTTCACAAACCCCTGTAAGTGAGGGCTGAGCGGTGCCCCATCTGGCTCCAGGCACAACAACTCATCTGTAGGAACAGTAGAGGTGTCCTCCTACAACAGTGTGCCTCAGCTAGTAAGCTGTGCCAGGAGACCCAGGGGACTGAGCGCCTCAGGTTGGTACTAGCTCAGGGATCTTCCTACTATGCTCCATTGCAGCCCATAATTACAAGACCATTTCTCCAAATGGCTACATTTAACACAAAGCACATTTGTATGCCCAGTGAAGTAGAAGAGGACTAATATATGAAAGGACTTTAATCTAAATAATGGCTTGCAACTATAGGAAGGTGCAATATTTCAACACAGATAAATAAAGCTGGGATAAATCTACTGCTCTGCCTATAAAACAAAGCAGCCATGGTATATCACAGCTGTAACCCATAAATGACAACCAAGGTTACTTTTGTTTGTGTTCAGTACAGGGGACCAAAGAGCCTGCTAAAACACAGAAAAAACAAAAGCACAATTCTCTGATTCTAGCATAGGCATAGCGTTCCCCCACCCATATGAGTGGCCACAACTTTTACATATTTTTTAAAAAAACTACCATGTCCTCTGATTGCAGAGGACTTTAAGGCACTTTCCACAGGGTGGATGAATTCAGATTATATGTTTCTTAAGGTAAGAGGGCATCTCTTAAAGTCAAAGAGAAGCTGTCTCCTAGAATATAGAGAATGGCTTAAATGATCCCATCAAGGTTTGGGACCTCCTGAACCTTCAAGACATCTTCATGCTGGAGCTCTGAAAAGACAGAGCTTAGACCACCACTGCAAATTTCTCAGAGTTTCTCTCTAGACAAAAGGAAAGTCCCTTCCTTTTGGACTTCCCTTTGACGTTCCAGTACCGACAGGTCATCGACAGGCTTCTCCCCTCCTTCCCAGACTCACTGGGACTACCGGCTCTGACACAGAGAGATGTCTTCTACTGCTTATCTACAACCGCAGCGTTTCACCTCCAACTGCTTGCACTACCAGTTGTGGTTAAGTCACTGATCTAGACAGAGCCACCTTAACAGCAATTTTGGATGGGTCTTAGTGAAGGGGAGGAAAAAAGAGGACATAATGTTTAATTATAAGAAATGATTGAAATAGGCACAGACATACCCCGGGTGCCTCTGCACTGCAGCAAGCTCTAAACTTGTTATCGTTAATGGTTTAAATTTCACTGTGCTAATCATTTCAGGACACAAGCCTTTCTTGATAATCTAATGAATTATTCCAACATCCTTCAGCAAAAAAAATCCTCCATGACAGCACTAATTACAAGACGTTTTCCCAGTGCTTATGTAAAATATGACAGAGCAGCAGCTTAGGGAATTGCAGAAAACTGCTTCTAATTTCCACTGAGAAACTGACAAACACCTCTCTTTCATCTCTCCCAGCTCTCAAGTAAGATTTAACTTTCTCATTTAGTTAATTACCGAGTGAGGATCATCATTTTCCCGGATCGGAGCGGCACAGAGCCTTTATCGTGTTAACTTGTGAACTTGATCGATGGCTGCTGCTAAAACTTAATAACTTCACCCCCTGGCAAATTGTAAGATAAATATAATAGGAGAAACTCTGACAGTAAAAACCTGCCAGAAATGAGCGCTGTGTTTATGTTTCTTTGCAGGCAGCAAAAAAACAACCGACAGCTTATTACTGGGTGCGTGTTACTTATATTTAAAAGACTCCAGGCAGTTAACTTTCTGCGTACTGTTCAAACTTTACTCACAAGATAAAAGACACTGGGGATAAAAAAACAAGCAATAGGATGACAAAGAAAGGAACCATGGAGGTGCATGTCCAGAGTGGTGGTGGTGGGGGAAGACAGGAACTTCACAATGAAAGCAAAGCCACACTTGTCTCTATATCCTGAATATTCTTCAAGATTAACCGCATTAAAAATACCCACAACAGTGAATCCAGATGTGAAACTAGTTTCAGCAGCAGCATAAAGCTCAGGAATTTTGGCATATGGTAGAAGCTGTGTGGGAAAAGCAGAGGGATTAAAAAGTACCAGTGTGGCAGTGAGATGATTCGGTTTGATGCCTGTAAAGCTGCTCTTAGCCAGAGAACCTCAGCATGGCTGGCTTTTCCAAACCTACTTGTGTGGCCATGAAACTGCTTGCTACTGCCCATGATGAAATACCACTCAATACCACTCCAATGTAGCAATGTAACAAAAAAGGTGAAACAGAGCTGAGAACGTATGCCAGCCCTCCCTGCTAAAGGGCAGAGCTAGTATTTGAGAATCCTGTTGAAAGAGGGCCGTTTGCACGGCCTAAAGGCAGTAACAGCATAATTAAGAGGATACAGGTTCAATTTCTATAGCTGGCATCTTCCTTTTTAGACTCGTAATTACCGAACGCTGCAGAAGGGATTCCCAGACTGCCAAGGCTAAGCAAAGAGGGGAGAAGTCCTTTGCAGCTTCTTATCCGCAATTTCCTATTAAAGAGCTCCTTTGCTTTGAGAATCAGGGGGGCTGTAAGGGGGTGTCTCACCATAAAGAGCAGGATCTCATGAGCTGTAGCACCTGAAAGACATGAAAAGGGTAGCCAGCCCCTCATTTGTCTCCTCTGCAGGATGAACCTGCTTTTCCAGTGTTTGACTTGACAGCAAAGCTACAATGCTAGGTCATTAAACAACTCACTCCATTTACTTTTATTTTAAAAGCTCGGTTTAGAATCTACCCATTTCTGTCCGCCTCCATCTCACATAACAGTCTCTGTGAGGTTAACCATGGGTTTAGCACATATATGGACTTACTCGCTCAGTACTGAATTAGTTTCCACGCTGCAAAGCTCACTGAAACATTCTGAAAAACGAACATAACCCAGAACTAGATGATCATCAATCACATCTGAGAGTCAAAAAGAAAGTACCATGAAAGAAACCACAGCATCTTCACTATTTTTTTTTCAAGAGAAAATTCAAAGTACACGCTCACACTGAAATTAACAGTCCTCTAGGTACCTAAGGAACTAGCAATTTTGCCTGTCTGGGGCTTTTAGCTGCTTGTCCACATCTGGTTTCCAATCACACTGCAGAAAAACTTTGATAAGAAAGGATACATCTAGATGAAAGATCACTGGAATTATGCCGGACACAGCAGCCCAACCTGCTGCACTTTCTGAAATCCTGGGGGGCCAACAGTTTTCAGAGGTACCATCTAAGTACCCGTGACACGGTGTCAGCCTGGAGGGCACCTGGCTAAGGATATTACCTCAGACACAGAAGAAAGGGAGAAGGCTGTTTTGGTTTAAGGCCAGAGAAAACTGCAGA
Organism: Ibidorhyncha struthersii; assembly: GCA_013398815.1. Lineage (NCBI taxonomy): Eukaryota > Metazoa > Chordata > Aves > Charadriiformes > Charadriidae > Ibidorhyncha > Ibidorhyncha struthersii. The sequence goes on from VZSZ01006533.1 coordinate 192,646, forward strand.
CACCAGAGAAGTAACATGCTGAGTCTTGCCAGGGACTGAGGAGGCAGGACCGAGCCATGGGCACTTGCACGCACCTTGCTGGAGAAGCTGCTCCCCTCCCACACTGCTACACAGTAAACAGCAACCGGGAGAGGAGATTAAAAAACTATTCTTTTAAGCTAATACTTAATGTTTCAGACAGACTAATAAAGTTTAATTGTCTGGAATCTCGTAGCTCTTACTGTAAACTTTCCTTTGATATAGGTCTCCCATCTAGATTTTAAGTGCTGGCAAAAACCTCCAAAATAAAATTTCTCGATGCCAGCAATGGATGTGAATTGGGAGTCCCTCTCCTCCTCCTCCCTCATCTGCAAGTTGTCTTTGCAAATAACAAGCACTGATGAGAAATCTGCTTGCATCAGCACAGCACTGGCATATGTTACTTTCCCAAACTACAATCCCTGACCAAATGCATATCGAGACATACGAGGGGGAGGGCAGACACCATCACTCTTGGAAGAGCTTGATTTCAGAGCACACCTTTTATTAGTTGCAAAGTGATCATACACAAATTTCCAAGCAGATCCTCCAGTAACAACAAATCACTTCCACTGGAAGTCACCAAAGGAAATGCTTTCTTCCTTGGCATGGCTACCAGAACCAGAGTTGAACTGCTGGGACCATTACATGTTATTACTGTTAATGGAGAGAAGGAATATGCACATTATCAACTTGGAGAACCAGTCTACTAAAGTCATCGGGTAATGGCCAGTAGCAGCAAAGGGCTCATTTATGTCAGGGAAAGGCATCAGCTATGCTCTAAGCAGCAGTTTCATAGTTTTCTGGAACAGTTGATTCTGTTTTTAAAACACCCAAGTATGATATACTGCCTGAGTGAAGTTACTCTTTATGGGTGTTATTGTTGATTTTCTTTTTGCTCCAAGTACTCCCTTAACTCAGAGAGAAAAGCAGCCAGGAACAGGTAGGTGGACTCCAGTGACTCAAAACATGGCTGAACAGTGAAGACTATACATGAGTAGAGGGGGAGAATAACCCAAAAGACCTGTTATCTGCACTCAGTAACACTACTGAGATTTTCAAAACACCGTGGTTCTGTCTACGTAAAGCTTTTATCATCAAGAAACACAAGCCCTCCAAGATAGCTTACCCAGTATTATTTTCCATGAGTTTCCCCCTTGGAGATGCATTTTTCTACCAACAACAAAGAGGGCACAAGCACACCAAACTACCTGGCAAAGGCAAAGTGAGTGATTCAGAACTGGAAGTCATGAATATACATGCTGGGTATCATGTACCATTTCCCAGCTACAGGAGCACTACATATTTCCAGGTGTACCGGAGAGATGCAACAAACAAAACCACAGCAGCATTCTGAAGAACCGCAAGATTCACGTCCGTGCATTGCTCCCACTGCAAACGTACTTCTTAGATCTGCTGGCAGAGTTGGCTACATGAGCACTCCCTAACCTATTTCAGTCAAAATAAGCTTGTTAGCAAAGACCTGCTATTTAAACTGTCTAAGCTAAAACACCTCATCTTAACTGAAAGCAGGTTTGCAGTTTTGCTGACAGATCCTGGAGGGCAGCAACCTGCAGCAGCCAGATGAAGGCTGAGTGGTATTCTTTTCTACCAGCATAGCTAGATCTAGAAGAGGACATCTCAGCAGCTCACACTGACTGATACCAATACTACTGCTGTTGGCAGCCCCCACAGAGGCAGCTGTAAGAGGAGAAATCCATGAAATATTCTTGCACAGTGTCAGGTCAGAGCTGATCAGTGGGCTGCAGCCAAAATCTTGACAGATTTTTGTTGCCTCCTATAACCTCTAGCAGAGAATCCCGTAACTCTCACCCACTCATTTTCTTGAGATGAGCTGTTCTGCTAACCTTGCAGTCAAATGTTACCTTGCTGGCAAAATGTGCTGATTCCCATCAAGGACCACCAAGATTGCTAGGGAAATTGGATGTGTTTGGCCTGGAGAAGATTGGGAGCTATCTACTAGTCTTCCACTATGTCAAGGGAGGTTACAGAGGAAAGTGAGACAGAGTCTTTTCAGAAGCGCATAACGACAAGAAGAGAGGTAACAGGCACAAGCTGTAGCAAGCAAAACTCTGGACATTAAGAGGGAGATTTTTAAAATACGAGTGGACAAGGTCCCAAGCAAAATGAGCTGTGAAGGTAATCCTCCTCTGAATAGGCAGTTGGACTTCCAGTCCAACTCCAGAGGTCCATCCTAACTTCAAGTTTTCTATGAATTTATATCTTAAGTTGTGTTGGTCCATTCTTTTGTTGGTACCTCGCAAGAGATTCAATGATCTGAGGGGCAGGCTTCAAAAATACAAGCTAAGGACATTCTCTAATGAATTCTCTATCTTCAGAATTTGCATTAGGGTGGGTTAGGCCAAACTTTGTTGATACGTGGAAGTACACAACAAAAGAAAGGCAACAAATAGTACCCTCTGCAACAACCAGCAACCAGCTCTGACCATAACAGTGCTCCAGGAAGGCATACGCAGTTTCCCAGCTGACCAGACCTTCTCCCTGTCAGCTGATACTGAGATTGCACAACCCAGAAGCACAGATCACAGACTATCGCACTAGGGATTCCTCCTTGACTCAGTGTCAGCTGCCAATAATCTTTCAGAAAAAATCCTCAAACTAAAGGAGGGACGGAGCTTTCCAGTATTCCACTCCCTACAATAGACTCAATCAAAGTGGAATTGCTTGAATATAACACAGAAGCAATATAAAACCCCCAGTAAATTGTGGCAGAAAAGGATTGCTAGCCTCACTTAGTCCTTCAACATACTGTATTTTCCACATAATGTTCTTTCACTCAAAGGCATGATTCCACTATCCCTTTTAATGAGATTAATAAACAATGACAATAGTTATCAATCTACCTGCATTTCCCTTCCTACAAATCCAGGCTAAGTTTTCTTTTCTTCTTTTCATCCCACTTCTGAGAGTTACCTTCCTGTCACATGAAGAATGTAATCAGTGTGGAGCATATCATGTGAGAAATTTCTTCTATCCTCATGCACTGATGCATCCCATTGTAAATTTATCTAACAACCGCCAACCCTTTCTTTAACTTCTATTATCATAACTGGCTAAACATCTAAGAACCAATTACATGCTGAGTAAGGTAGCTTTTCCTTCCAACAGTTTTAAATATATTCCCTTTTGAATACCATTAGGTCTTCTACTGTGAGAACTGCCCTCTCACTTGTTTCCTGTATTTTCAGTCAGCTCACAAGAGCCTGTATTAAGTCTAGTATTAGTATACTCGAAAACGCACTATTTGCATCTTCTCATCTTGGAAGAGCAATTTGAGATCATGCCTGAAAAAAACATATGCAACCTTCTGATACAAAATAAAATTAAACATCAAGAGAATTCAACGTTTCCTACCATAGACCGAACTATGCAGATGCACCATTCATAGCCTGTTCCCTTGATCGAGGGGTTAGAGCTCCCTCTAGCACTCTCGAATCAGAAGAGCCATAGATGCTAAGCTGTGACTACGTGGTCTCATCCAAAGCAGTCTTGCATAGGGTTGTCCATAATTTTTATTTGATTATACTTTTTGCTGTCACATGAATAATTAAGAATACATCCACTAGTTTATCTGAAATTCAGGAGAAACAAGTGTCAGGAGAAATTCCCTCTATAACCTATTACAAATACTCAGATTGCTATAATTAACTGATCTCTATTTTAAAATGTAATTTAGGACCAGCTGAAGGATTATCACGTCAGCTGTGTGTACAGTGTGAAATGTAGCAAGAAATTAAATGAAAAAGTTGTTGAAGATTTTGATTTTTCACAGCATAAAAAAGTCTTGCTACCTCACCCTCCCTTGCAGCTGACAAACATCCCAACGCAGCTGACAGGTCGCCTGCAGCTGTGAATTACATGTTTCTATTTCCGCATTAAATATTGAGTAACACCGCTTAAGTAAAACTCAAAAGGTGTAACCCTGCTGAGTTCTGCACAATGCTGAAGACAGAGAAACATCTCATGACAGAAAAAGTGTCAGCCCTTTTTAATCATAGGTTATTACTTATTAATTCTTGATAAACTGAAAGCTGGCAGTACAATGTAAAATTGAGAAAGGAAAATGGGACCCAAGCCTTTCGAGTTTTACTCCTAACTCTGCCACTGTCACATAGGCAAGTCACTCCTCCTCATTTCATGAGTCTTACTGGTTTAATAGATGTATCCTAACACACTTCACACAGAGGCAAAGCACAGCTTAATGCTGGGAACCTCTTTGGAGGCCTCTGCGCGAAAGGTGCTCGCTGAGGCCAATGTCACCAGGTCACACCACACAAGCGCAAACTTCCCCTTGAGTGCCAGCAAAAAATTTTGTCACTTAAAAACTAAATGAAACAGACCCATTAGAAAGGGCATGGCCTCGACTTCACCAATTAGAAAAAATGCAGCTGTACTAATTGTTTCAGCAGCCTTCCAAAGCAGGATCCAAAGTCGAGACCTTTAAGAAAAAAATTTTACCTTGAGTTTTCTCAAACTGAGCCACCGCCTCCAGATACCGCTCCTAAAATCAATACAAACATGGAAACAACTCACACACCCCTGAAGGTAAGCACCCCAGGGAGGGTGTGCTTTAGTTAAGTTCCTTCACTCATCACCGCAATTTCAATATGGAACCACCAGGGGACTTCTGAACATTGCTCGGGTTTAGAAGTTTGCAATTTTAATATTAGTCTGTGACAGAGACGAAGAAATACAATAGGATGCGTTAGGCTATCCATGGTTACGTTTTCACTTCTCTGACAAGTCCAGTAAGAAAGACTAGACGTAACCAGACCCAAGCAGATGACAGAAGCACCTGACCAAAACTTCCCAGCATCGCCTGCCGGTGTCCCTCAGTCCCAGCCAACAGCTGTCCTTGCCATTCTGGCCCCGAACTCTGTACACAGTCCTGCTGCTGCACCCAAATCCTGACACACAGACCCTTCCTCCCACAGTACAGATGGCATCCAAGGCTGTTCCTTTTATCCCCTTAAGAGGACTTGGAGAAAAGCGCTGGCAATGACTTCTCTCTCCCCACACCTCTCACACGTGGCAGGAGAGGATTACAGCCTGATATCTGACCTGTCCAGCAGGAGTGAAAGGACATCTGAAGTGAAAGCAAGACCTCCGCAGTTGCAGATCTGTTAGTGATGCTGGCAGCCCTCAGCTGCATGCTTCTTTGGGCTGACACTGCAGTCCACCTGTCCTCTCCAGTATCTCCAAATAGTTGTGGCTTGGATCCGAATCAGACAGGTAAGGAACAGGTTGTGCTGACCAAACTGCAGTAAGACATGGCATCAGCAGCACTCCCCCCCACACACAAACCCAAGTACTGAAACTTTCACAATCTCTGATCACTTCTGTATAGTAGAAGCAATGTATCTCCCATCTTCATTTAGGAAGCAGTTTGCAGCAGTTGTATTTGTGCCTTTGTTACTTCCAGACTGAGTAACTTAATGAGTTCCTTGACGCTATGTTAGGAGATAAAGGGAAGGAGCAGCTAATGCCAAGTGTAGCCCTTCTCGTGCAAACACACTATGTACTCCGAGTGTTGGCTTCATTTCTGGGTGCACTGGGAGACTTTGAATTGTAAGGTAGACATTCTGTATAGGTACAATATATTTGGGAGATGCAGGTACCTAGCAGTGGAGGTTAACTGGGACTAATGAACCCAATATTGACCCTGCTCTGAGCAGAAGGTTGGACTTTCTGAGGTATCTTTCAACCTGTGTTAGAAACACATAGTCAAAGCTCATCTACACTTCCCAGGCTTTTGAAGAGAAAAGCAATTTAGATTTTGACTGAAGCCAGGTTATAGTTGTCTGATGCTGATGTATGTCATTTATCATAAGCAAAATCTGAAATGATTTTTAAAAGATGCTGTATAGAGAATGATTTTTTTCAAGGCTTTCCAACTCTGGGCTTCACAAGCCTTTGCCATTGTATCATTCATTCTTTGCAGCAACCAAATACCAGGTTCTTAAAGACTTCTGCAGATACACTTGCTCTCTGGCTTAGTAAGTTGAGAACATGCAGTATTCAAGGGACCTGTTTGTGCATCCAATTTTGACCTTCAATTCCATCCCTCCACTATTTAAAATTTTTCAAAAACTGTTGCTTTTGTTATGACGCATGTGTTCTCTAAGAACTGCTGCTGATTCTCCCCCAAAATTATCAAATTCTAAACTTATCTTCCCTTACAACCTGAACCTATTTCAAAACTCAGGTCTCAAACAACAAATTAATTGACTGTGACACCTAATCATCTGCAGTCTTCTAAATCAAATCTCAAAATACTCCCATTACAACCCACCTCAGAACTGTCTAGGATTAGAAATGATGATCCAGAACAGGGCTGACAGATCTAAATTAACATGGCAGGAGAACAACTTGATTCAACTCTGTAGTTCATGCTATTTTGTAAAATCCAGTGACTTGAAAGAAAACAACACATGCACACAATTGGCATTAATTAAGCAACATTTTTATTACCTACAATCAAAGGCTTATAAGGAAGGTTACTTGTCAGAAAGAGGGCTTTCTTTGCTGAGAAATTACAAGTCTTACTTAATTAACAATCTAATTTTTTTTCTAGCATAGTTGTTAACTTAAGTATTTTTCACTTTTATTTTCTTCTAACTGAATGTTAGCCTAAGCACAAAAGCTATTGTTTAAATTGACAGAAGTGGGGGTCAGAAAACACAATGCTGAAATATTTTAATCATCATGTATTTTAACTAAATTCTCAGTTTGTGGTCACTGTTACAAGGGTTTCATTTTTTGTTGAGAAGCAACAGGAGGATCTCAGACTTTATGGACATGAGAAGACAGTTAAATCTGAACCTGTGCACACAATTAGGACAGACCTATCATATTTCACAAATTCAGGGTATCGTGAAGGCAAGTTTGCCTGTTGGACACAGGACCCAAACAGCCTGGCTACATACAGTGCCCTTTTCATTCCCTAATTTCAAACTACTCTATGAGCTGAGCAGGTAAGGACTACTTGCCTGTCAAGATTCACTATCACGGTACAACAAGTAATTGCTGCTACTTTGAATACTATTTTCAGGTCTGCAAGAGCAACTACTTGGTTGGTGATTTTTAATTGTCCTCAACAATAAGGTTCAGCAACGTATAACAGTGAGTACTGCTGTCTGTCTCCAAGCTGCAGCCTCAACCAAGCCATCAGTCTCAAGCATCAAGGGACTGCCTGCCTTGTTGAAGTTATCTTGGATACGAGCTTTCACAGGCAGACTAATTCAAATCTGTTTTTGTAAATTACATGTTGTGTTAAATATACGTGAAGGAAAATACCGAACGGTTTCTTTCACTGCACAACATGAGTTATTTCCCATTCTAGGTTCCCTCTGAGAAAACTCTAAATTTTAAAATCTGCCAATTAGTGGCAGTGACTACTGGTGAGACTTAATCCAGCCAAGCAGTAGTATTTGCTGAGTACTGCAAAGGGCAGAACAACACTCTAAGAGAATGAAGGGACCAGGATACCTAACAATAACAAGGAGGAGCATGCAGGCATTCACCCAAGCGTCCTTTTCCTTTCAGAAGAAATGCAGGTTGTGTCACTGCCTTAATATGACAGTTAAACCATAAGCTTCACATCAGCCAGAAGAATGAGATCTTTGCTTGTACGTATGACTGTTATTAGCTGCAGAATAGTGTAGGGCAATAATTTGACAATTTCTGCGTGAGAAAGCTGTAAGGGAGAGGGATCAGAAAAGTAAACATAAATAAATTCCTCCTAGAAAACAAACTACTCAACCACAAATGCTCAAACATCTTCACAGTTTCTCTTCCCTCATTTCTTAAATTAAGCCACTCCCCAAGGACCATTCCATTTATCCTAATAAAACAAAGAGGATATGACTGTTCTCTAAAAATATTAGGGGATAAACATCAAAAAAGAAAAAGGAACTATTAAAACAAAAGGAAGGAACAAGCCAAGGAACCCGTGGTACAATCTCTCCATGAATAAGATAGCTTGAAACAGTCATTGGAACAATACGGTTCTGGAATCATCTTCTGGAAAGAATGGAAAAAAGACCTCAGACCAACATTTAACTGGTTGTAAGATGAAACTCATTAAGTTCATTAAAATGACGAAGTAGTATCTGCAAGAGCAAGAGGCTGGAACCAGTCACCTGTGAGGTTCCAGACGGCAGAATGATACATACCAGGCAATGTCCTGTTCTGCAAGAGGACATTCATTACCTTATAACTCAGACTATACCTGAGAGGGTACAGATGCAAAATTGTTGACTGGTAACTGAGCAAACTGACTTTCAATGATCAGAGAACATTGATGTGACTGTGGGCTCCACTCTTAAATATACAAAGCTAGGGCTTCATTCCTCTATCATGGGTGACAGGTGACTGCTTCACCCACAAAAAAAAGAGCTGTCAGTTTTCAGTCTGGCATGTGCCCAATGAGCTTGGGTGTACCTGATTTATGAAACGTGCAACCTACACCTTTCCAATAGATGCTGAACTGCTGAGTTGCACATGACACACAGGAATGCTATTTATTCTGGTATGGTTTTATCCATCTGTCTCAGCTCCAGGAGACTCACAGGTAACTTCAGACTGACCTGAGGCTATATTTGCTGTGTCGGTAGTTGGTTCAACAGGATACCCCTCATGGTCTCTGACGCATTCATAACAAATGTATGACATGGGAGCAGAGAATATCTCTTTTTATACCTTCAGTGCAAACCTTTAAGCTGTTCATTCATGTGATGTTTGCATGTTAGATGAAGATAAGATCTGGATGTTAGCAATGCAAGTGACTTTAGAGTCCCTGATATGGAGGCACTTTTGCCGGAGGAGTTACCGTCAAGTCACTTACCACTGACTGGGAAGATTAGGCTGAGACCTGCTGTGCAGTCAGCTGTTGTGACCATGAACTCTACTGTCTCCAGGGACAATAGTCTACTGTCTCCATAATTAGAAGTAAAGATACATGACTGATGTCAACACTGTTTCTGTCTTCTGCTAGCTTCTACCTTTAAGTTATCTGGGTATAAGTTTCAATGGGTACCTGCCAGTCTTGGGACTGCTAAGAGCAAAAACCTCAAGACAGGTACCATCTGGAGCCCGGTATGACTCCAAATCAATTCTTACAACCAGCAGGATCAAAACTTGTCCTGCCAGTCGATGGTGATCTACTTTGAGAGGCAGAATGATGGAGGCGAGTGTCTGACCTTCAGACAGACTATTTATGTTGAACCACTTGAATCCCAAGTTCTTCACCTGAGTATCAGGAAACTCTGAAGGTAAATGTGTCTCCACATGAGGACAGGATTTGAAGCCTGTTGATCTGGTCTTTCATATTAGAAGGGATTCTAACTGTCAGCCCTTGATTCAAAGAAGTTACTATGGTGACAAATGGTCAGAAATGAAGGTAAAGACAATTACATATTTGGAAGTAAACCAAGGGTAAGACACCAAGTTCTCCAGTAGGAACTGTTTTATTCTATTAAACACTATCGTAGGAGATGAGACTGCAGACTCAACAGCACTGCTCCCATTTCCCAGCTGATAACTTCTCTATGCAACCTATAAATTCACATTTCTCTGACCCCACCTTCATGGGAACTATGAGATATATTTTAGGGACTAGTACTTTAATACATGTATTGATTTTGTTAGCACAGCTAAGGTTTTATACTCTTTCAAAAGAGAAATTACATTCAGAAATAGTTTATAAATAACTGTTTAGCTATTAAAACCTTAATAAGTAAACTTACAACATGATTTGTCTTTAAACAAATGTTCTCCTTGTGTTTTTATATTATTCACAAAAATTTTAATGTACTTACATTTTATAGGTCAGATACCACATTGCATTACTTGAGAAACAAAGTTCCCACGTATCACATGTTGACTCATACTATGTACATGAAAAGGGGACAGTTAAGATCAAGTAAAAACTCTGAATCTTCCAAACTTTAAAGTGTTTCACCTATAAGAAGATACTACTGTAATTTTTAAGTGAGGAAGGATTTCTGGAGAATTGTGATATTGATTATACAGCTGGAAATAACATAAAAAACCTGTAGATATATGGAACTTGCTATTACTTTTTTAAACACAAAAAAACCCTTCTAAGTTAAATTTAGTCTGAAAATTGTGACTTGGTTTAAGCCAGTTTTCATTTTTTTTTAAAAAAAAAGGAGAGAGAAATTTTAAAGAGAATCGGGCTGGTGTTCTGTCAACAGCTAGCAGACAGTTTGCTAGCCCTCATAAAGCAAAGAAAGAAATGGATAACCGGAATAAGTAGGAAAATTCTAACACGTAATACAAACAGGCTTGGTTTTGGCTTCACCAACAGTATTCAGGAAGGTTTTTGGTGTGATGGACAAAGCATATATATTCTAGGAAGTGCACAGGTATAGGATCCATGGAGTCTAGCATTCTGCTTGGAGCCATTGCAGGGGAAATTCTTTGGGAACTTTTGTTACTTAAACACGGTCTGGTGTGTGCTTGGTTGCCCGTGCGTTTCTTTCTAGCAATGTGGTTTTTGAGGTTGTGGGAGCTCTTTGAAAGCTACATGGCAGAGCAGGAGAGAGGGAGGGGTTCTGGGAATATTTCTTCCTGTATAGGCTCTAGTTACTTATGATTTTCTTTATTAGATCCAAACTAGGCTGGCTTGTCCGTACGAGTTGCCCTGCAGTAGTTTATAGAGGGATTCTGGGTAGCTTACTCAAAGATGAAAGCTGCCTCTCTACACAGGAGTTCTGGCTGGGTGAGGATCTCTTTAGATCGTAGAAGCCGATATGGCTGTATCCTCCTCAGAGCGCATACAACATTGTCTAAGAACCTGGCTGTACATCAAAGCCTTTGTGGTGGCCTCAGGTCATCACTAGCTTTACAGAAGTAGGTGTACTGCTCTATGGGGTTCCCTTTTATGTCAGTCCTGATGTTCAGAAAGTTACATTCATACAAGGAGTATTTTAGAAAGAGTTTGATGAAGAGGTGATGATTATCAAACTTGTGATGAAAACTGGCGGGAGTCCAGAAACTGAGCACATACCTCTGTCAAAGGAAAGATGAACTTGCAGTTGAAGAAGAAGACTAGACTGTCAGTAGAGCCAGAGAATAACTTTTACTCCTGGTTCTCAGGTTTTGATCTGTGCCTGGCTAAGATGCTCCTTTTCTCCTGAGCTACTTTGCAGGGTGTTGCAGAGTTACGTTATTGTTCCCTAAGCCGACTGAGCCTCAGGGAGAAGACACTAGGTAGTGACACTCTACACACAGCTCTGATCCTGAAAGACGGTAGAGAAAAACTTCAGAGTGATCAGGCAAAAAAGGTGAAGCAAAATACCCCAGAGAATGAGTTTTCCCCCAGCTTGCTGGAGAGCGAACATCCCCCAGTCTCAAAGCAGCTCTCAAACTGAATGGGCCAGAACAGGGACAGCTGCATGTGGGGGTGGGAAGAGAAAGGCAGGAAAACTGCACTACAAAAATGCAAAATATAGAAAATTGAATGTGAAAAGTAAGTGAAACATTTTAAATTAAATTAACAGAAAATAGGATCCAAAAAACAACCAAGAACTTCTAACACTGATAAAATCATCGTTGCAAAACCCAACCAGGACCTAGAACAAAATTATTTTATTAGATTAAAAAAAAATTTAACATTAGCTGTATGATCATTTTAACATGTATGTAAACATTAACAATCCTTAGGCTGCCTATTAATTCACATGTGGCATATTTACACTATTTATGATATTATGCCTCATGCTGGGACATCCCATTACAGAGTCACGGTACTGGCTCCATACTTAAGGTGAATTCCGCAACTCATCGTCTCTTTCCTGTTATTCTTGTGCAGCAAGATTACTTCGGAGCAAGAATTTACCATTTGGTTTCAGCCCATAAGGGAATCTCTTTGGGAACTGACAAACTGATTTATGCAGCTGTGGAACAATTTACTGGGTTTTGTGTTTTATTAATGGAGAACAAAAGGCTTTGAGAGCTTTTGGTGTTTTATGCAACAACAATAAGAAAGTTTAGCTTAGAAAGTGTATGCTTTTTCTTAGACTTTCCCTTTGCCTCCCATAAGGATCATATTTGATTGCAAATTTGACTACAACCATTGGTAAGTGCATCTTTCCCAAGATACATGTCTAACACAGCCTTTTAAAAGTGCAGACGGACCTGGGGAGAGAGAAGATGCCAGAGGAACGGAGCCCAAATCAACATTAGATGCATATAAACAAAACTAATGCTTAAGTACATAGCATGCTTCAACTGATACCATGTTTCCAGATCCCCAAATGTCTAATAAGGTAATGTTAAGCAGCATTATCCCCTTTTACATATAGAAGAACTGAGACAGAAAAGCAGAATACGACAAAGACAAAAGATGTGACAAAATCTGGAGCCATAATTCCTAATCTAATATTCCTCCTGTGAGGCCTCATTGCTTACGATAAACCATTTTCTCCCTAGATTTCAGTTGTAAAAGTAACTTTTGAACTTCTCTGCACAAAAGGGAGGCTGTGAGTCCAGCCCTTACCCCAAGAAACACAGGAAGGATTAATTAAGGTTTGTGAAGCACTCAAACTACAGGGGAAAACCCCAGGAGGAAGTTTGTATTTCCATATTCTGACCAGGGCTTGAAAGGCACGCAATAAATACAGCCTGGGGCACAGAGCAAACAACACAAATAAAATAAAATATTGAACAGCTGTTCGTTAAGTGAATACTGTTCATCCCACACACCAAACTTTATTTCTGCCTCAGGCTGCAGGGAACAGGGCGGGAATCAGACTGAGGCCAAAACAAAATCGTACTTCAAAGGGTTAAATAGTAGCAAAGTTAAAAAAAAAATGAACTGTTTCTTATAAAGGAAAATATTAGACAACCTTAACAGGCAGAACTGCAAGCCCCACTAATGATTCTATGAGAAATACATCTGGTTCAGATAGTACAAAAGGTCTGACTTATCAGTTTAACTTTTTTGCAGAGATGTAAACTACGTGGGTATCACAACTATTCATTTTTAAAGAAGGGGGAGGGAAGAGGATACATCGCTATTACACAGTAAGAAAGGTCAAAATACTACAGTAAGCAAAGATGGTGAGATGTGCCTAGAACTAAAAAACAAAAGAACCCCAACCTTGCCCCCATGAGCCTTGCTTTCTAGCTTATTTGCTTACTGCTACCTACCTAAAAGTAAGCAATGCAAAGCTGCTGGGTGGGTGCGAGCTTACAGCGGAGCCACACGAACGGCCTGTACAGTTTGCTGGGTGCAGCGCGCTGATTTTTGGCTTCTCTCGCAAACTGGTAAGATTTTACTTGCTTTTCAGTATCAGAAAGTGGGATACCTAGAACTGAAGACAGCCTGTGTCCTGACTAGAAAAATGAAAGAAAAGCAGCATGGACATCATGCGCAGAATGATAGAACCTCGCTCTTCAACCGTTACGACTTCTTTGTGAATTATGGGGAAGGAGAAAAGTAATGCCTAAAAAAGACAATGCAGAAAGCAAGGAAGAAAGAACAGGAACCGTGTTAATCAGTAGCTGGATTCCCCTTCATTGCAAACATTAATACTATTGCGTAATATTTCTTACTTTCCTTCCCAGAAATCACACCCTAATATCACTCTTTTTTTCGCCACATTATGTTTTTCCCCTTACAAAAATACCAATTTTCCTAAGACTGGTATTCAGATCTAACAGTCATTAATTCCCGTGTCTATTTTTAGAATGTACTTGAGAAAACTGCAATTTTATCAAACCTCTAGGAAAAAAAAAATTAAGTCAATCTTCTGAGCAATTACAGCAGCCAAATTTTTCAAATTATAATTCCTTGTTGATACGTGATTAAACTGAAAAATATTGGTGCAAAAAAATAAACCTGCAAAAAAAAACAACAAAAAGGAGCATTAGGAAATCAACACAGTATTTGATCTCTCTTTTTTTTTGCTGCTGAAAGCCACATGGCATGCATAGTATTTTTAACTGAGGAGTCTCATTTCAAATATATGCCGAGGAATCTTATTTCAAACATACACTAAATAAGGAGGGGAGTAATAAAACAGGCAGTCCCTTACTCTAATTTTATCCGTCTCCCTCCTCTTCTTTCCTTGATGCAGTGAAACTTTAAATCCAACACCGAACCCTGTCTGTCTCTCTCTTTTTTCTTTGTAAACAGTGATCAACATTTTCCTAAATGACCCCCGAAAGGACCTACTTTGAAACTACTCATTAGTAACAGCCACGTTTGCAATATTAACCTGGATGCGGCTGTTTATTAAGATCTTTTAAAGGGTTTAGAATGAAGACACACTGCCGGTGTACAGGGAGCACAGAAGGGGTAATTTAAAACCCATGTTTTTCCTCCCCCTCACCGAAAACATGCCCAGCATTGTGCAGCTGTGCTGCCAGCTTCATCACTCCCTCCATCTCCAGTCTTGCTAATTAAAAGGTTGATCACAGAACAATGCTCTTCTCATTAATTTCGGCTTTCTGATTGGGCAGGATTCCCGCTCGCTCCGCCTGATCTTTTCCACACTGCTGAAGTTAATGTGACAGGAGCCCGAAGATGGATTACCCGCTGCCATATTGCCCATCACCTCCAATCAGCAGCTATCTGGGTAAACTGATTGTTCTAATTTGCTCTCATTATTTTTACAATATCAGGAGAAAATAACGCACACCGCTCACTGTCAAAGCCATGAAAATCAGCCATTAGTTAAACCCAGACACTGAGTGGCTTTATTAGAAGCACTGCAGTTTATTGATGCGGCTTGAGTTAACGAAGATAATACCTGCCCTCTTTAAACACACTTTTTGGGGTGCATTTATGTTGAAAGAAAATATTTATTAGGATACTTTTGTCAACACTCGCCATCTCAGCCTGTTATCTTGATACGCTGGCAGACAACAAAGATTAATAACAATGGAGGCTTGACTTCCACATAAAGAAGGGCAAAATATGCAGCATTATCGGCACAGCAGCCTGCCTGCACATCTCAGCTACTATTTTACAGTTTAAATAAAAATCATCTCAGTAATAATGGCAGGTGAATATGTAAATACATCCCAAAAGTGCATGAAATATGGTACTACCATAAAGGCAAACATGGTACGGGCACAATTGTGTGAGCAGTACGTACAAGGTCAACAATTTAGTTTTGGTTTATTTTCTTTTTTTTTGCTAAGCAAAGAAGCCTGCGTAGCCTAACATCAAAACACAAGGACTGAGAGCAGAAGCTCCAAAGCATAAGGGAAACTGTTTTGTATGGCTGGGAACTATTTTCTTCCCCTGCCAAAAGGCATTGTGCTGCCACAAGTTGGGAATGAGTCAGAGCAGAAATGTCACTCTACACTGAAGCGTCAGAGGATCCCATAGCTAAGAAATGAATAAAGTATTGTTAGCGGTATGAAGTCAGGCATTTTTACACTGCAGCAGTGGTAAGAGCTACATTGAAAATCCTGGACAGTCTGTACACTGTATATAAAGGAACCTACGCTATTTTGCCTGCTGCCTATCTGCATCTTAGCAAAGGGAAATGCTAAATAGAGGGATTAACAGAAATATGATACCTTAAATCTTGCTAAACATAAACCTTAAACTGGTGTCTACAATGCTGTAACTCTCAATGCGTTCTAAGAGTGACAGGCAGAGCACAGCAGACTGATTTTACTTTTAAATAATATCTAAATTAGATTAGTTCTTTGTGTAGATCTGCATGAACCAGAGGGGACATTCATCATTGTGCCAAAAAAGTTAAATTCACTGGGGTACGCTCAAAGTGAATGGCTCTAGACCTACGTTTTATCTCTCAGACACATCATCAAGATGCTGTGCCAATACGCGTGAAGCCAGCTAGGAGCTGCAAGAAAGACAACGGGAGAGTAACTGGATACCAGAAAAGGTTTATTTTTCCCTTTGTAGATTATGAATTGCTTGGGACAGGATCTGGGGCTTCTCTGTCTTGTAAGCACAGAGCATCCCTTTCAAGACTTGAGCTTCTTTTTTAATATTTAACGGCTTAAATACAAGGAAGGGTATTCTCCTCCCTCCCCCTCCAAAACAGATCTAATTCTAGTTCCCCCTCCTCCCCCTGCTGTAATTTAAAATGCTACAGTTTTCATTACTGCTTTTTAATATTTTCAAATCCTCATCAGCCAGAGCCTTGCATTTGGGGGTTGATTTTTCCTCCCTCCTAGAAAAGCCACCTCCCAGCTTTGTTTGGTATCTGTTTTGACCCTTGCTAATGGTTTTCTCTTGGAGGGGCGTGCCATGCTTTTCTCCTTAAAATTCCTGCACTGAAAGACTGCACCACACCACACTCCACAAAACGTGCTGATGGCACAAATTACAAGCCCCCAGCCGAACACTCCAGCCCCCACCATTCGGGCAGATTTATGTGGGCTCTTGCCGACGTTATTACAAGTCAGAGTTTATTGGGAAATTGTTACATTATGCGGAGTGTCTAACAAATTGCTTATGCTGCTATAATTGGATTACAACAGCCGCTTGCTCCCACCGGTAAGATTAGGCAAGTAGGACTCCTGCCGATCTCTGAGCGTTAGCAGTAATTTTATTTGCCTTGCCTCTCTCTTTCCTAACAACATGCCTCTTTCCCTGCCAGCTGTCTGCTGAAAAGGCACAGGCTTGTTCCTTGGCCCTAACAATGCAATTACAGCCCTGCAGATCGCACTGTTTGTGCATTAAGTACAGAGCCAAAACGAGGCGAATTGATCGTTTGACTTTTGGAGGAGCCATGTGATCTCTGCGTGCGGGTGATCCGGCATGCATCAGTGGGCAACGCTGCAGTACACGCCTGACGATGAACTCGCTCCACGCGATCTCCCCTCCCCTGTCCGCTCCTAACAGCAAAGACAGTGGAGCCTACCCGACGCTAACCTCCCTCGGTCTACAAAACCAGGCTCGTTTTTAGCAGCTCTCTTGCTTGGCTAAACTCAGAACTCACTTTGCCTTATGAAATGTGACACTTGCCCATACCAATGGCTTCTCTGCAGTGGGCTACACTATGAAATGATTATTCCAGCATTTCACACAAGCTTTAGTGCAAGAATTGAACGTATTTTTCAAAAAACTTCTTCAGTTCCAAAATTAAAACTGAAAACATATCTAGTTAATGTCATGTTAATGGTATCTGTATTCTCCACCATCTGAGGGTGCTGTCACTGCAGGTGACTACTGAAGAAGTGAAGCTTCTCTTCATGTTTACCACCACTTACCACTAAAGCCACCAATGACTTGGATTCCAAACTGTTTCACGTTTCCAGCACAAAAGATCCCAAAGTACTTTATAAGCGCAGGTCCAGTTTGTTTCCTAACTTTTATCCTGGTGAATGCTCCTTACAACCTTAACGTGACAGGACTTGAATGAAGACCTCAAGGGTGTCATCCTCTATGCAGAGTATCAATCAGCAAACCAGCAAACACTTTGGGTGGAACTAAAGCATGTGACACTCCATACAACACAAGTGCAGGGGAATTCGATTAAGGATGGCAGGTCAAGTTCAAAATTTTAAAAGATTTCTTCTATTACATCTTCACTGCCTGTATACTGAGAGGATCCCAGGATGATTCAGTTTAGAAGGGAGTCAGGACTTCTCCAGTCCAACCTCCTGCTCAAAGCAGGGTGCATAATAAGGTCAGACTAGGTAACTCCGGGCTTCCTGGGGGTTCTAATTGACAAGCGGCTGAATATGAGCCGGCAGTGTGCCCAGGTGGCCAAGAAAACAACGGCATCCTGGCTTGTATTAGAAATAGCGTGGCCAGCAGAAGTAGGGAGGTGATTGTGCCCCTGTACTCAGCACTGGTGAGGCCACACCTCGAGTATTGTGTCCAGTTTTGGGCACCGCAATACAAGAGAGATATCGAGGTGCTGGAGCGAGTGCAGAGGAGGGCAACGAAACTGGTGAAGGGCCTAGCAGACAAATCATATGAAGAGCGTTTGAAGGAGCTGGGACTGTTTAGTTTGAGGAAGAGAAGGCTGAGGGGAGACCTCATCACACTCTACAACTATTTGAAAGGACACTGTAGAGAGGTTGGTGCTGGTCTCTTCTCACAGGTAATTAATGACAGAACAAGAGGGAATGGCTTCAAGCTCCAACAGGGTAGGTTTAGACTGAACATTAGGAAAGAATTTTTCACAGAAAGGGTGGTTGGGCATTGGAATAGACTGCCCAGGGAGGTCGATGAGTCACCATCCCTGGATGTGTTTAAGAGACGTTTAGATGTGGTGTTGGCGGATATGGTGTAGGGGAGAACTTGTAGAGTAGGGTAGATGGTTGGACTCGATGATCCCAAGGGTCTCTTCCAACCTAGACAATTCTATGATTCTATGATTCTATTCATCTAGCCTGGTCTTGAAAACCTCCCATGATGGAAGCTGCAGAGCCTCTGCAAGCAACCTGTTACAGTTGACCGTGAAAAAGTTTTTCCTTATAACCAGTCAAACCTGAGAAGGATTTGCTAAGATCTGTGTGGGAGCCCTTACAGTATTTACTCAACTCAACTTCACAGGTAATGCAATTTCCTTTCTCCAAATTCCAAACCCCGGGCTCCAAAAAGTAGGAATACCTCCATGGAGCTGACCAAACTTTGGAAATAATTCTTCATGTCAAGATTTTGTGTATCACCTGATTGACCATCCTTACTGCAGAGCTTTGAGAATGGATCTCCAGAACACACCTAGAGAGCCTCAGCTATAAAGCAATTCATGAGTTAACTATTATATTACTATTTCTTCAAAGTCCCTTCTGCATTTAAAAAAACCCAAGTGTAATTTTTTTTTAATTTGTGGCTTCATTGACATGCAAAGTCATTTTGGGTGGTAAGAGAAGCAGAAATGACAACCACTCCACAGTGTTTGTGTAACTGAAGACTAAAGAAGCCTGTTTACATGTAGTTTAACACTCAAAAGAAACTCTGAACAGCTGAAATGCCTTATAAATAGCTCAGACCCAGAGGAAGTGCAAACGTCTGCATTGTGAATTGTAGATCTTAATTACAGACAATGGCTGGTACAGCAAGTAGCACAGAAAAAAAAAAGTGAAACAGTTGCACTGTTCATGGTTGGCAATAATTCTTCAGGAAAATATTTACTATCAATCAGTTATGAGAAAAGGGACTCTGTGCTCATAAAACAGCACGTTGCTTCTCATACCAGGACCATTTTGCTTCAGCATAATCTGAATTTAAACAGCTTGTTTCCTGCGGATATAATTTTGGAAATAAATAAAACAAGTCTATCAAAATCTGGAGAATGTGTATGGTGGGGTGGGGAGAGCAGGAATATCACATTTCTTTGTCAGTCATTTACGAAGACATTATTAGACTGAGGGGAAGCTAAAGCATAAAGATTATCTTGACCCTTAAAAAAAAAAAAGAAGAGAAATTGCAATTAGGATAAAAGTAAACATATTACTAAGAAAGGAAGATCACCATCAGATCAGAGCTTTTAGAAAAACGCCCGATGCTGTTTTCTACTTGTGCTGTCTAAATACTGAGAATTCAGTTTCAAAGCACCTTTTGAACATTAAGTAATCCCAGCAATGTCCCTGCAATACCCACCATTCATACAACCCTCTTTTTACAGACAGAATACCTACAACAGAAGGCTAAAATGACATGCTTAAATCCCTGTTAGCCAGTGGCCGAGGCACTGTTTATGCAGTTTGCAACAGACTTAAAAACTGACGTCCCAGAGAAAGGTCCACACCACAAAAGGGGTCACGGCTACTGAGGGGTTTGGAGCTGGAAGCATGTCCACTGACAGCCCCTCTGCATCATTACACAGAAGCTTAATACTAAAAATTAAGGTATGAAGGAACACACTTTCTCATTAAAACAGTGGAAGGAGTATCAGGAAAATGAAGGTAGCTAGACAAATAATATTTGTTCGTGACTAATTTGCTCTCATTTCATTCTCAAGGACTGGAAAGGCTTCAAAAGCACTGGAAAACTAAACTATGCATTATCTGAAGATATACCAACTCAGTGGTATATCACAGCAGAACTCTTAAGTTGGTTGTGCTGTTCATGCAAAGTAAATGCAGGGACACTCTCAGAAAAGAGAAGCCATCAATCTGTGACATAAAGGGACTTGAGAGTACAAGAGGGACACTCTTCACATCAATTTGTCCTACTGCCAACTGGAACATTCAGCCTGGAACCCAAAATGTTTGTTTATTAAAGAGTACTCGCGGTTTCTCCTCTGAATTCATATAAAAAAATTGAGCTCAATGTTACTATTGTGCAGACTATTTTTATTCTAAAAATTCAGAAGTAGTGATGCAGAAAGAACTGACGAAGGAAGATAGATTTCAATTACCAGCTACTTCCACCACTGCTTGCTTTAGCTGAATCATCCTTGATTGTAAAATGTGTAGCTACAGCTAAATAATACAATGCATCTTTAAAGAAAATTTCACATAGCATAGTTGAAGTGCCAAGCCCTGTTCTGTGTTTCCAGAATTGAACAGAACATAGGTCTGTCCCCCTGTACGCTACGAACAGCTTACCAAGCAGGCAGAACATCACTGCCTGCTTAAGCTGGACTTTTCATCCAAGGGTCAAAAAACGCATTATACAGTTAAATTTCACAACATTTCTGTAAGGAGAGTATTATTCAGTTCCCTTTCTGAAGAGGAGCAAGAAAAGCCATCAAGTCCACAGAGGATAAAAACAGTGCTAAAATCAAAGGGTATAAACCCTTTCTAGATTCCTAGTTCAATACTGTAATCATGCATATTTAAAACTATGATGAACAGCAATCAAAGACTCCCTAGAAGATACACCGTGCTTAAAAGACCCTGAGAAGTCCTTTGGTTTGGCGGGACCTTAAAAAGCAGGACCAGTTATTACATGGAGGTAGCAAGGAGTGGCCTGAAACAGCAGCCTAATTTTTCAAGGGTGGTGTGCTTGACTCTATTTTCCTACCTCCAATTTCACTTATCTCAGATAAAGATAGAGGCAGAGAACCTCTCCCAGCTGCTGCCGAGTTCAGAACTATGCAGAAACCCAGGGATGCTGTATGCCATTTAGAAGGTGTCTTTGTGTTGTCTCTGGCAGGTATGCCATAGGGTGCCTATCTCTGGCACATGTAGGAAAGAATTCAACATGCAACATGAAAGTGAGAACACTTCTTTATATAGCAGATACAGGCAAACTGGAACTGACTGCAGGAGTTAATAAACAGTAAAGACCTATCTAATGAACACAGGAAATGTGTACTGACCGTAGAACTCTCTGAGATCAGCTGTGCACCAGTCTCTTGCTGGGAATGAAAAAGGCACTTAGAATCAGAAGGATATTTCCATAACAGAGAACTGTAAAATCTAATGGACTCCAAATGAACAGCAAAACTCAAACCTAATGCAGCCCACATTATGAAAGGGTGTAAAGGTAAGACCTCTGTTTGAAAACAGGAATATATACAATCTATCCAAGCAAAGGCTCAGCCAAGGTGACTGGAGACACATCAGAGCATCCCCCACTGCACAGCAAGTAGAAAGTGTGAAGGTCACCACAGAAAGTAAATGGTCCCGGATGCAGAACAGAAGAGAAACTTGTTTGCACACCCAGGAGCATCACAAGAATCCTAGTGACATACCAGATGCCAGGGGATTTTTAACTGTGCCCCTCTCTAATTGAGGATGAAGCACACACCAACACCATTATCTGGCCTGAAGATACTGGCTTACAAAATATGGAACAAACAATAGGAACAGATGCTCATTTGGCCAGATTTCAATAAGCCTCATTAAAACCAAACACCCTGTCCTTGGAGCTCAGGTTCATGCTACATTTCTACCTTATTTAAGCACCTAGCACCAATGCCTGAGAAAGCTGTCCACTTGTGGTCACACACCAGTAGTATCATAAAAGAAATCCTCTCACAGACATTTTTTGATTTCTACAGAGACAAACAGAAGGATTTTATATACGTGTGTGTGTGCGCACACATATATAAAAACACAACTAGGGACTGCATTTCCTTTTTAAAGACATTAGGTTAAATATACATCAGACATGTTGATCACTCAAATGCAATAGGCAAAAAGATGCCAAAAGATTAATGGAAAAACTCCCGAGGACAGAAGACAACCAATGTTACACATCACACAGGTGACATCTGTGCATCACAATATATAATTTTTAATTCAAGATCCCACCTCTTTAGTTAAAACATGAGCACACTTGAAACAATTTCTACTGCTCCTTGTTTGCTTCTACCTAAATATACCCAAGTCCCATCAATGGAGTTTCAGAGGTCAAATACCAGAAAAGCACGGCTAAGAACAAAATACAAAGATTCATCAGAATGGGATATTACAGTTTTATTTTTAAATGCCTGAATAAAACTAGATAATCCATAGGTTCGCAAAAGCCACTGAGCAGCTGGCTACACAGTCAGCATAACATTGCATACAAGACCGGGCAGACAAGGTTTCCTAACAAACACAGAGTTCCTTGAGTGGTCAAAAAGACAGTAGCCCTACGCTACTCTCTATACTTGAAAATGCATATATGTTTATTATAAACCTCTTTTCCCTTCATTTTAGAGAGAATGCCAGTTGTTAGGTTGGTAAGTTACACCTGACTGTGCTGTACAGAAGCATTCCTTCACAAAAGAGCTTGATGGATGGACAGTGCTTCAGTCTGAAAAAAGGTATCTCATTATTGATGTGTGCGGCCTCAAGAGAAACCACACGTCATTCTTTGAACAAACTTTAGAAACATCAAGCACGTGATCAGCAAATGGCATTAACACAGTCTTAACAGAGCACAATTTTCTTTTTGCAAGTAGGTGAAGAATCAGAAATTCTTTTGGAAAATTTGGAAAAAACATCGTCCCTTGCAGACTGACTGACACTTCTGACACGCATGTGACAACCCTTACTGTGACTCCCAGTCAGGGCTGATACTGCACTGCAGAATCAGAAAAAGTAAATCATGATTTCCAAAGTAATGCTTTTTTGTCTTTCAGTGCCAGTCTAAAAAAAACTGAAACCCCTTTTCCAAAAGTGCTGCAGATAAAGAAACCAACAGTTATAATTTCCAGTCTTCACCCTCTTGATAAAACATTTAAAGTCTAAGGCTGTAAGACACATCAGTCACAGAGGATAAAACTCGCCATGTGCATAAGGCTAGGAGAAGGCCTCTGAACTCCTTAAATCCCATTTAAGCCCTTCACCTAGGGAACATTTAACAGTTGTGCCATTTGCCTATGCCATCACTGAGCCATCTGCATTTAGCTAACTGGATTTATAAATGCTTCAACAATTCTGGAATTTGGAAGACAAGCTTTCTTAGAACACATTTCATTTTGGTTTGTAGCTGGGAAGGCAAAGGAACAGAGTACAACATTCAGGCAAGCTAGTACTAGAGGAATTGCATCCCCAGAAAAGTCCTTATTTTTTCCCATATATATATAAAAATATAGAAACATATATGCACGTGTGTGTATATGTGTGCATGTATACATGTATATATCTATTTTTCATATATATATGTTTGTGTGTGATGGCAGATTGTCCTATAGCATATACACATATATATTGTCCTACGGAGCATAGAGACTCAATACTTTAAAACACATGCTTTTTCATCTCCAACGTGATGGTTCAAATTCATCCTTAATAGCATAAAACAAGTCTTGCTGTTCCTGCCTTGAGCCCTACCCATACCTCTTACCAGGATTCCACTGAAACACATTTTTAGGAGACTATTATTTGGGGCATTAGGATGTTAAAGATATGTCATTTCAGTTAAAAGAGGCATCACATAAATTAGCTGTAGTTCCTGCACAACCCCACTCCTTAGTAAGATGATCAGGTCAAACAAGATGCTATAAAGCAGATGGGGATGAATGGGTTTACTCTAGCTCACTTGCTGTGAGCTGCTTCATGGCATCAGAATGATGCTGTACGCCGATATAATTCAGTCAGAGCTGCTCTGGTGCTTTTCTCAGAGTTTCACCTACTTTGTATCATAAAGCACCTTAGGAAGCAGTGTGCTGCTTAAGCAGTCATCTTAAGCTAAGAATGGAGGTGTCGCTATTAAATATCAGCACTTTGTACCAAGAATGGTAGCTTCTCTCAGAAGTGCTTCTCCACTGGAAGGTAACTTGGCATGTCAAGCACAGTTTAGGAGTGCTAAGCCACCTGCAAGCGCCATGACAGACTTTTATGATGGCTAATTCCCTGACAGGAAACAAAAATAATGGGACATCTAAATTTCACCAGCAAAACCCCAGCAAAGATTTAGCTGGGAAATTATCTTTAAAGGTCAATACAAAAGCGGGCCCCGAAGGGACAAGGCACCTTTAACAACCATTCAAAATATGAAAAAAAAGGGACTTCAAGAAGATCAAGGAATAAATGACCAAAAGAGAAAACAGGCTTTTGAGTGGTCAGGTTTGTGGTGACAGAGGAGCAACAAAATGCCAGCTGGTTTCGGTAACAGATGGCTGCGTGCACTGCATGCCCATTCTAAACTTCCTCTCAGTGGAAATACAAAGCTTGCACAAGGCTAAACGCATCCTTCGCTCAGCCTTTCTATACGTATTGCATCACAGTTCAAATGTTTTCCATTCACAAACAGCCCTACATGTATGCCATTTTACTCTAGTTACACTGAATTTTAAGAAAAGAGAGTGGCTAATGGCACTTCATCTTTTCCAATCACATCTACTATAATTCTCAAGGAATGACTTTTCTCTGATGGGCTAATATATCCATTTTCTTACCATTCTGACTGCCGCGTCTCCCTCTTCCCTTTCCCTTAAATACATCCTTCACTGTATTTTAATTGAAAGGTCTTTCGTTGTGCACCTTCCCTCTGGTAGCTAAGGAAGGGAACCATGATACAAAGAGCTCATGCAGTATTTTTAGCATATATCTGGACATCTATCATTTGAAGTTGCCACAGCTAATTACATGGCAGGCATAGGTCATCCCACTGGAAAAGCCTATTACTTGTAAAGCAGAATGAACCCTTCAATCCTAGAAAGCTCAGGACTCAAGTAATCATTTCCAACAGAGAAAAACAGTAAGTCTGAAAACTCTACACTGAAGGACAGAAAAGCATGCCCAAAATACTCACTTCCTGCTTAAATATTTTTTTCTAACTGTAATTTTTAACAAGAATTCTTCTTTGATTAACAATGAACAGTCTGCTAAAAACCCCTCAAAACCAAAGCCAATCTTTTACTTACTTTGGCCACACAATTTTCAGTCTTCATAGCAGTGCTTCCTAGACATACCGTTTCCTGGTTTAAGCACAGTCTGGCACAGCTGTTGTAGGTCTGCAGAAAGATTAAAATGGTTATGAATAGAAGAACACGATTTTCTTTCAGGCACCACATTTTTGGCACAGGAACCCACAACAACTCTACTACATTTCCTTTTTCCTAAGGTGTAAATGTTTCAAACAAAAATAAACTACTTTATAGCAAAAGTCTATGCTGAGGGCATGCATGTCCTCTGAGAAGCTACGCGCAATTTTATAGTTCTGAGATACAAAGGGAAAAAAAGATTTTTCTCCTCTTTTCCTTTGAGAAAGGGGAAAAAAACACCCAATCTCAGTTATTTGGTCATTCACCAAATGCTGCATAACTGAACAACTAAAGGAAGGTGATTTCTACATGCTAGTTATCACAGTGTATGTCAAACTTTAATAAACATCCCATCTTCATCAGGTAAAAATACATAAGACAGTATGAAGGTTATAATCAGAAGTGAGCAAATGCAGATCACATCTCTCTTGTTCTATTTAATCTTCCCAATTTCAGAAAGCTTTTTCTTTTAAAGTAGAGTGTCTTTTTTCTTTAACTCATGCACTGTCCTGCCCAGGGGACCCTCAGCTGAGGCTGCAGACTTTGGAGTCCTCGCAGAACACATTACTCATAGTCTCTCCCTTTTTTAAGAGCAGCATATGAACAGTACTTATGAAGTGTGCTTAAAATTATACTTTGGTTGATTTGGCTATTTAAACTAAGACGCCTGAAGAACTCAGGAGTTTCTAATGGAGGCTCCCCCCCTACTTTCAACACCTTTTTAATTACTACTTGATTAAGCTCACATTTTCTAGCAGTAGTAGGAGCATAGTAGTACCTAACAGCCCCAGTACTGGATTAAAACCCCAGCGCCTGTCGCCATTTACAGAAAACTGCTCCCAAGCAAAAGTGGCAGCCCAAAAGCAAGCACAAACTTGCTTTGTTGCAAGAGAAGTAAGTGGACCATAGAGAAGATGTTGCTACCTCAAATAGTTGTGTGGGGAAAACCCAAGAAGCCTGTTGAAAGAGAACGAAATTAAACTCACTACAAAGACATTTCCAAGAGCACTAAGTAAAACATACTAACATTCATGATATTTTTAAGATTGCCTTAAGGGGAGGACACACAAAGATTTGTGGTGAACTGCCTGTCAGTTCTCCCCCTGTAATATTTGCTGGCAATCTCTGAAGATCCTTCTTTCAGGGCTTGCTACAGATTTCTATTTGTTTGATTTGAAACTAATTCGACCCCAAACCTGCCACAGGTTACAAAACCCGTAGGCAACACTGGCGTGCTAAGGGCTCCTAAACCTCTCCCTCTGCTCCAAAGCTATGTCAGCAGAGCCAGACTTCAGACTCCAGCACCAAGCACCAACGAATGATCTCCCATTTTGCCCCTCTGCCACAGGCCTGACTCTGCACAACATGTAGTCAGTAGCAACACAGAAACCAGCAGAGGAACATACTGCAAAGGACGACAGAGGCAAGAATGCAAAGAGATTAAAAGATACACCAAGCGATAGGAGGTAAGTCCCCAAGCCCAGTGTTCCTAACAGTCTCCAGCTCAAGGAGGATGGTAAGCACCAACTGATGGGAACTGAGTGTTCACAATCAGTTTATAACATTATTTACCCAAGTTCTTATAATCCTCATGAAGCACTCCTTACTGCCCAGCGTGGGAAATCAGTATACTGGCTCAGGCGGATCTGTACTGGTCCAGCACAGTACAGATACTCTTGGGGAAATTCAGGAAATCACAGCCCTTTCCACCTTACTTCTTTACAGACCCCCTTTAAAGTTCACCATGAAACAAACAAAAAGGAGCACAGAAGCCCTATCTTCATCAGTTTAGCAGTTCACGTTTTATTTCTCAGTGAGCTCTCTAACCAGAAAACAACCAGTGACAGACAGGAATGCAGAATATCCTGGCTCCAGCAGATCTCCTTACAAGTCATAACATCGGTATCTGCTGCAACTAGCAGCCAGTTAGCAATTTCTGACTCTGGATCCAGAAGGAGGAACTGAAAAATTCAAACACACAAATCCTTTCAAAGTGCCGTGCAATGAACAGAGTGCATCTTTCAACAAGAGGAGGTTGAGATTCAAACTGGGATTAGGCCATGAGCAAACAGAAGTCTGATGGACTCAACTTAGCCTCTTGCAAATATTTGCCAACATCATAAAACCATCACTCTGGTATGCACAGAACTTTCTCCTCAGAAGAAAGATCAGAATGGCATAAACTATTATAAATTGTGGTTTAGATGTAGCAGCCCAACTGGTGGACAGAAAGTTGACACCATCTGCTTTGCACTAACATTCAGACAATACCATGCAAACTTCATTTTATAAGCATCATGTTAGTTAAAATCAACCAGATTCTGAAGGTGAAAAACCGTGAAGAGTTGATAAGATTCTTTGTTCAGTATTTACATTTGTGTAATTTAACCCATTTATCACAAATCTGTGATTTCTTTCATCTGCAATTTAATTCCTAAAATTCCAGTAGCAGTATTTCCACACAACTTATCTGCTACATACTGTAAATTTTATGAGGAGCCCTGACTCAAAGAAAGCTACTACTAACTCTACTTTGCAGATGAAAAACTCAGCCACAAAAACATTTACTAAAAGTAACAAGGAAGCCTGTGGCTTCATGAACTGAACCATGAACCAAACTCGTATCTTGTCAGTCTTTTTCCTCCCAAGACAGGTATGCGCAAACCTTGGTAGCAAGCCAGCTTTTTAAAAGGTGAGTTTACAGCAGGCTTTCTCTCACATTTACAACTGGGAAAGAGCAGACAATCCAAATACACAATGTGAAATACTAAATACTAAATCTAAAAACCCTAGAACTTTATGAGATGGAAGCAAGCTCACTATGCCACTATTCAAAAGTTGTGTGCATGTCAGAATATAGATACAAATAATTATTCCAATGTATTGCTTAATTTTTATTATTTTCATGCACACTTTACATCTCAGTGTGAACTGCACCAACTGAACTTCCAGCGTAACTTGTTTATCAAATCCCACAAGACCAGGACTACTGACACTTGACGGAACTAGTACAGTATAAAGTTAAAGCAGATAAAATCAAACGCTTCTTCACACAGCAGGCAGTGAACTTCTGGAGCTTTCTGCCCCAGGACACCGTGGAGAAAACAACATCAGCAAGTGGAAAAAGGGGTTAACCAAACTCATGGACAGCAAGTCCATAGAGTACTCGGCAGAGATATCCCCCAGACACCCCTAGTGTAACAGCAGTAGATGCTGCAGGAGCGGAACGGAGCACAGAGAGTGGCCAGACCCATTTGCTCTCATTCAACAGCATCTTCCACTGGAGTCAGCGCTGGATGGACAGACTCTGGGTCTGACTGACCTGGGCATTCCTGCACTACTAATATCTCTCTGCCCTTTGACAACATGGCAACGATACTTAAATTCCTCTTTCCCAACCTTTTCAGCCACAGAAGGGAGACAAGAACATACTTTTACTGTAAGAATCAACTTTTACACAGTAATTTTATTATGTAAAGATCTATGTAAGTGCCAAATTACCAGATGGCCATTTAGTCCTTCAGCAGCTCTTTGTTTCTCAATAAAAGTAGTGGGGAATAGAGAAAATTAAAAGTAGTAGGTACAATGGATTCAACCCATCAGGATATAGATTTGAGAATAAAATGTAGTCATCTTTAGTTCAATGTCCATTACTATGTTTGCAAAGTTACAAAGTTGTTCTGCCCTTATTTTCACACTCTCACAGAAGAATGCATTATTAGCCTTATGGGATGAATAAAAAGGGTAAAGAAGATTCATGTGCATGTTCTACAATACGTTTAAAAAGGTTTCAAGCAAAAAAGCAGATGAAAGCCTAGTTCTCCCTTAAAGGCCAGGGGAAAAAAAAGACGTAATGTCACTCTACTTAATAGGTCTCAATGGAAACGTATGGATAATGTTGCAAAGAAGCTGCATCTGGCTCGTTGAAGGCATGAGAAGCTGGGAGAATATATTGTGAAGGTAGTACTGTATGGCTGCCCTCTTCCAATGTTCCTTTGTAGGCAGCAGTTACTGGCTATTATGAGACACGAGATTACCGCCGGATTTGATTTCATCTGGTATGGTTATATTTGTGTTCACACACTAAGAGTTAATAGTGAACAGACCTAACTGAAAGCAGAATGAATGTCATATCATCAAGTAATAATGAAGGGCCCTACATTTTAGGTGACACATTTGATGGTATCTCATGCTACACTGCAACATCAGAGAACCTCCTTTCATTCACTCCAACACCTGCAGGAACACTGACTAACCTAGAAGAAAACCAAGAAAATCAGAGACAGAACCAAGCCTCAGAAAAGCAAATTTCGCATGCTCACCTTTAAAGCTCGATCCTTTTACGAATCTCATCTAACTTGCACCAAAACTGTTCAAGTTTCTCCTCACCTTTCATCAAGATAACAGGTTTCTTCACCAGGGAGAAGCAGTCTGAAATGGTAGCCTGGTTCGACGCCACAGGCAGATAGCTTTGCGTTGGAGTGCTTTAATATGTTTTTATATTGCATATAAAGCATGCAAACATAAAGCAGTTTGTTGAAAACTACTTTCTTTGTGGAAGCTGGCTGTAATTCTGAACAAGTTTTCAATTTTCGCACTGCTGCTAGGGTAAAACATTTTAAAGAGTTTAATTTTTACAGTGGCTTCAATGACACGAGATTATCTAACAAAGTAATGGTTAATCAATAGAGGGTTTAGTTGTCAGGTGAAACATATAACACACTAAAAGGGATTGATTGCAAGGCTCCTCCTTATTTACTGAGAGGTATATATTTAAAATGACACAAACTTGTTACCAAGCTGCATTCCTTTAACCTTGCAAAAGCCGTTTGAGAACAGTGTTAAGCAGCCCTATAGCAAAACAAGCTCTAATGAAAAAAAAACCCCACTACAAATATATGGTAGCACCAAATCATGTCAGAAGCAGGGGAACCACAAAGCTGTATTCACTCTCAGCCAAAGGCTTAAAATGCCACAGAGACGCTAGACTATGGTTCACTAAAGATAGAGCTGTATCTGATCTCATTCCGTAAGTGTCTTTGGTTACATTTTTCTTTTTAAAGAAAGTACGATCCTGCTCTTTGACATAAACACATAAACATTTCTACTCTTGTCGGCGTAGCTCTGGACAAACACTGAATGCCAACCTGAAGCCTCGAACCCCAGGCACAGCTCTGTGTGTGTGTGTGCGTGCAGCTTTTCTGCCAACTGAAATCCATTTCTTTCACCATTTATTCCGAGAATCCCCAGTCCCTGAACAAAACTCCACTTTTTAATAGAAGCTGCAACCCAAGAGTTCAATAAGATTTCCCCCCCCAATAGTTAATAATTACATGATTTATCAGAGAAAGATAACACTAATAAAAACACAGCAAAAAGACAAAATCCATACCCTCCCTTCAAGTCATTTTCAAGGAAAAGATTATTAAACTGTTCTTTTTGAACAAGGGCTTTTGTAGCTAAGCACAAATTGCCAAACGGTTAGAAAAAAGTTATTAGACTCAGAAGAATTCAGCAGAAGTGGGAAGTTATATAAACAAATCACTCCAGCAGATTTGGAAAGATCGCTTTCATCTTACTTAGAGTCTTAGGAGACTTCCATTAATTACCCTTTAAAGGTCTTTCACATGGACTATTTAAAATAAATGCAATTTATTTATTTATTTCAAATGAGGTGCTTCTTCTGAAAGAATTAAGTAATCTCAACAAATTTAAAAACGTTTTTATAAACAGGTAATTAAAAAGAAGACTAGAATTAAGTCAAGCTGTAAAACATTACCCAGGATTCGCTGCGATTATATTCTTAAGATGAAATTTTTGTTATCCCTAGCCCAGCCTTGGGAAGGGTAGTCTCCATGGAAAGTCGTAAGACAAAATAAAGACTAGCCAAACAAAAAACTAGATCATTTACAGGATTTTCCCTAAAGCACAGTTTGTCATATTGCAATTACACCTTGCAGACTGTGAAAGCCAGAGTCCTTAATATTGCCACTAGAGGGAAGACGTGTCTCAACACATGGCAGTGGTAGTTGGGGAGTGGGTTTTCTTGAGCAATTACCATAACAAAGCTCCCTTGGCTGTGTGTACCTTCTAATTACTCAGTACAATTAAAATGACTTACCTAAAACAAACAGAAAAAAAAAAGGCCCCTAAAACAAAAAACCTCAAGACAATACAAACAAAAAGCCTTACTCCAATCTGCCTGTTATCTGAAATTACATTAAAGCTGAAGATGTTTTTCCTCATCCATCAATGCGCAGGGGGGGAAACAAAAAAAGAGTACACCATAATGCCCAAACACCACGGGGTTGTTCAGCGACGTAAAAGCAGTAAAACAAACAAAAACAAAGAGCAAGGAAAACTAGATCTCTTGTTAAAGAAAAAAAAAAAAGAAAAAGGAAATGTCGTGGTATTTAGCCATCTGGTAGCTGCTTGAAAACAAATTGTCCTCAAAAGAGCAGAAATACAGTATGTCTTCTCTCAGTTCACTGGCTTATGAATCAGACTTCTTTTTCTCTTTTTTTTTCCCCTCCCCCCCCTTTTATTTTTTAAATACAGGCATGGTAACCTTATACTTTTTTGCTGCTTTCACTTCCTTCTTGTCCCACTGTGCAAAGATAACCATGGTCATCCCAATCAGATCCGGTTATTCCAAGTTGGATGCATTATTCGCAGTCTTTCAGGATACATCTTGTTGGGCCCATTGTTCAAAATCCCTCAGGATTTTTTTCTCCTGACAGCTACTTGCTGATTTTTAAACCCTTAAATCTTTCATTTTTATAAGGCACGTCATTAAGGGAAGATGGCAGCCAAGTGATTTTTCTTTCCATTGACAATTTGTGACATTATTCCAGCAGCGTGCAAGGTGTTGAAAACCTGGCAGCTGTTACCTCCCGGGATGAAGATCCTTTTTTATCCTCCCTTGACAGTTTAACTCAATGGGTCAGCACCTTTAAAGACTGCAAAGTACCACTGAAGTGGATGGAGGCTTGAATTACTGCTCCCTCCCTAATCAATGTAAACCCTCACTGCAGGTGAAACTCTTCATCTATAGAGGTGCATGGGGGAGGAAAATGTAATGCCCTGAGCCAGATGGTTTTCATCTTGTTTTTTAAAGAAGAAAGGAACAAGCTAACAAGGGGACAGCTACTTTGTTAGCTTCTTGGCCTCTCTCATGGCTTTGGATCCCCAGGGTTCCAGCCACACAAGAGAAAGAATACAGAAAAACATAAACACTTAAAGAAATATAACTAGGGGGCTGGCAACACGCTGCTTTCAAAGAGTTGAGAGCCCTGTTCAGCACTTTATTTATCACTGCCCACGTTCTTCGGATGGTAAGTGGACATGGACACAAAGGGCAGGGGGAAGCAGACAACACTTGCAATTTACTCAATTACAGAGGAATGCAGAAATGTGGCCGGGTGACAGATTCCTATTAGCACTAATGCTGAAAGAGCCCAGTGGCCTTTCCGCCACAAGGCAGCGTTCCCATTGTAACTTAGACTCTGGCACAACCCGCCTTGGCTAGTTTTTTAACATGCATTAAGTGTCACAGAGGAATGGAAGTGATTTTTTTGTTGTTGAGAATAAAGGAAAAAAAAAAAAACAGAAAGAATAATCTTAAAAGTAGGACTAAGGATGTACTTTCAGCAATTTCAGGAGGCTTTTCAGCCAGCAACTCCTACTTGCAAGCGTTAATAGCATAAAAGAAGAGGTAACCAGGATAACTTTATAGACCAGGTATGTCCTGCCTTGGCCAGCTCTCCAACAGAAGCCAAATTTGAACTGTAGCGTCCTCCCTGGAGGGAGGGAAGGAGGAAGGGAGGGAGAGAGGAACGGAGGGAGGGAGCTGAAAGACCCTCACTTCCTCCTCACCGTGTAACCTTCCCCACCAGTCGAAAAGAGGGCTTCAACTTTGCATGGCAGAAATACTTCTGAGGAGGAGAAATATGCCTGGAGAGGAGCCCTAAGCAGCAGGATGAGGCCACCAGCTGGAAGTAAACGGTTGATGGTTGCTACTTTTTGTCTTTCCTTTGCTCCACCTTCTTTAACTGCTTTCTGCTTCTTACTGTTTGCTTGTGTATTGGCTTTAAACTCCTAAGATCAGACTGTGCCTGTTTTAACTTCGCAGGGGCGCCTACAGCATGTTTTAGGTGCTACACGTAATTTTACAAAATGATCTCAAATCCGTAAGAGTGAACTGAGGTAATATTCTGTGTCAAAATGGTAAGAGGGAAAATTCTTGAAAATGCTAAGGGGCCTGTTTGAATGGGGTAACAGACAGTGATTTTTTCCCCCGGACTTCCATCTGGAAGCTTACAGAAAGACAGCAGAGTCCAACGTGAGGTTCGCAGGAGGCACAGTGTGGCAGCTTTGCTGTTGCCAGCATTTCCCCACAAGGCGCCTTCACCCCCAAACCACAGCAGCAAAAGGCACTTCATTATTGCTGCACCGAAGAGAAGGCAGGGAAGGGTTTTAAACAACCTGCATTGTGCCCGCCTTCTTTAAAAACCAGTGGGGTAATCAAGTTCAGGGCAGCCCCGGACAGCTGCCCTGTGACCTATTCATGTTGACCCCCACTATTCATCACTTTCCTTAGGACTATAGGGGCAAGCTCCCGGGGAGTGACCACCACAATAGACAGATACGAGCCAACAATAATACGGTTCCTGCAAAAAAAACAGATGGCACTGCAATAAATTTACAAATCTGCATTCATGGCTCTGTTAAAAACACCCAGAAGCTAAAAGGCTGGAGGGGCCCCCAGAGAGCTTCCCCTTCCCCGTTTCTAAAGGCCGGCTCTCTCCCCAAGACTATTGAGCTCGTGTTCTTCATAAATGAAGAACGGAGACATAGCCCTTAAAATAACAAATGCCTGACCTAATCAATCTAGTGTTTGGGTCTAACGCTAAATGATAGGCACTGAAAACTAATTATGTTTTTTGGCAAGGAAGTTGAATTAAAATGGAAACACACAGGTTAAAAAGGCACTGAAGCATTTGCGAGTCCCTTTGAAAGGGCGGCACACACACGCTCACACGCAGGGCTTGAAACAGGAACCTGATTCAATAACTCATGCATTTATTTTTAAAATGAATCAGATTAGTCCCATGTGTGACCTGCCGGTCCATCTGTATGAGCTGGACTTAATGGGCACTCTTCTCACGCTTACTTCAGTTTGAAGTATGAGAGAGATAAATTTAGTTTAATTTTCAACAGATCAAGCTATCCATTTTCCAAATGGACCATCTGGATCAGCCTATTAAAATTAATTTATAACTTTGCAGTGTGAAAATTCGTTTGTTAGCTTAAATAAAGTTGCCAAAAACTTTTGCCACTTGTCATTGTTTTTTCTGAAGTCTGTTTTCATACTCTGATTTTCAGTTTGCCCCTTCAAAATTTAATTTTGTGAGATAAAGCACTCAACAAGAACTGAATGTTTGCATCCTTACTTCAAAATCTGTCATAGCTTAGATCTTTTCACTGTTTCAGCTAAGTGTCAAGTTCATTGCCTTTTTCTGTTTCCTTTCCCAGTGCTAATCTCCATGTCTCTTCTGTGTTGCCACCCCTCATGAACCTAAGAGTGGCTGTGCCACCCACTTCCAGCATGCCAAAGAGGCAGCTCCACTTGTTGAGACTTCTGAAGACAGCCTTTTCCAAGAACCATTTTAATCAACAGAAGACTTCACTTCTTCTAGTAAGAAGTCCATAGCACTAAGCAATGGGGGTCTTCAGCCCCTGCTTATAACTTCAGATGCTTAAGTAACCATTACACCTTCGTATTACCTCCATCGTCTAGTAAGCATGTTCCACAAACCCACCTAAGAAAACTTTTATGGCTATGGCTTCATACCAGCACTGCAAACAAGGCAAGAAAAGGTAATGCACCTTTACTTAAACTTGTCGGCAGCTGAACATGTCAAGACATCACATTGCGCCTGAAGTGGTCTGATGCATCTCATTAATTTTCTAAAACTAATCAAGAAGTACTAAATATGTGGACATTTTCACTGGAAAGATGATTTAAGTAAACAGACTTCTCTATCCACATACACACATTCAATTCCTCTGTGCGTGTAGGTCCATGTTCCCCAATAATGAAATTTTAATAGCAGTGTCTTAAAGGAGAGACAGAAAATATGAAACTGTACATTCAATATTTACCAAGTTAGCATCTTTCCACCAAGGTGGAAAGCACTTTTTGTGTATTACTGTTTTGACAACAGCATTTGCATGTCAGATCTTTTTGATTTTACAAAATATGGATAGATGTAAGACAGGGTAGCCACTCTGCTTACCTTCCTGTACGAGATCCAGATCTTTCCAGTAAGTATCACTCTACTAATCGATAATGAGTATATGGGCACATGGCTTCATATGTGCCTGACTTCTGCACCTGGAGTTGGAAAACTCCTCTCTGCTTCTTTTCCATCACTAATACAGAAGAGGACCAATTTGAGGTTCCAAAATGCTTAGACAGCTTTATTTATGCCTACATAAAGAAGCAAAATTCCTTCTAGAGCAGGCACAAAATCATGGTCAACCACCTCCTATGATCTAGACAAGAGGGCACTTGCTTCAAGACTAAGACTACATCTTGAACTTGTCCACAAACACTTCTCAACACAAAAGGCCCCAGACAGCAATCAGAAGGCCCAAGGGGTTTGACCTGCATCTGTCACTGTAAAGACTGGACACAAAGGTGGAAACCGATATCACATCTCAACAACATCCTGAAACACAACTAACCAGCTTTGACGTAAACAATGTCCATGTGAATTATTTCCAGTATGAAATATCTATACAGTAGTGGGGTTTTAGGTGCATTGTTGATACCTAGGAACCTTGGTTATGATGAATTATAGGCCTGTGGGAAAGACAGCTTTCCCTGGATGCTAAGAATACTTCTGCAGATTGAAATATAATGGAAGGGAAACCCAATTCAAGAAACTGTACCTTCTTATTTGTATAATACTGCACGTGAATATTTGTCTTCTCCTTAATCAATAATCACACAGAAGGACTCAGTGTGATGAAAAGGCACACAACAGGTAACTCAACTTCCTTTTGACTTAATAACTCTTAACTATGAACATTTTCTTGGAGAAGAGACATTGACTGTTTCTTGTTGAACCTGAATGCTCGCTACCACTAAGATAACTCTAAGATGAAAAAAACCCAGTTTTCTGTTGTGGTGGTGACATTGTTGGCAGTAGGGACCTAGTAGCTTTGCCCTCTTCCTCTAGTTCTCATTGTTTGTTGCTGAATGCCAGAAACATCTTAAGTTTGCTGTAACATGTTTAATCAATTCTACAAGGTAATCCTTCTCAGCAATTTCTGGGACCTTACTCATTATCCTAGCATATTCACTCTTGTCTAGAAGACTTACATGGACTACGTCCGTTAGTTGGACCTGTCCTAGCCACATGTAGTCCTTCACATGACACCTAGTCCCACAAAATCACACACTTCTAACACAATACATTATTTAAAAACAAAACAAAACCCCCACCCCCTAAAAAAAACCCTACAACTCTGAGAACAAGTACACTACATCAAAATGATACTTCTTCCTTTACTATCGTTCTGACCCACAATTTCTCTTGCAAATAGCAGCAGTGGGGCAGCGTATTACCACCCTATTCCTCTCCTAAGACTGCTGCTCCTGTAGCCGAGATGCAGAAGGAAATGTGCCAATTCCTCAGCTGTTGCAATGTGTGGCCTGGGGTATTCACTTAAGTCACGTTCATAAATGGTTTTACTTTGATATACCAGGCAGCAAACTTGGGCAGCTGAGGCACAGACATATTTTTGCTTCTGCTGCCTGAAGGTTGCAGTGGGGAGAAAGAGCAACATGGTGCTATGTGAAAAAGGATCTGAAATCACGAAATCCAACTAAAGTACCCAAGAAATCACAAGCCAGACCCCCTTTGTTGGCCATGGGAATTAAAAAAAGTTATTCATTTGGATTGGTAAGAAATTTGTTTTACTATAGAATGCAGAGAGATTATGTTTTATCAGACCACTCTTTCTCCTTTTTACCCATTAGCAATTTATACGAGCGTAGAAGAAACAAGAATAGGTCATTTTTCAGGTTATTAACCTGGACATCACCTCTGAGAAAATTTACCTTCAAGAGCAATGAAAAGCTTAATTGTTGTAGAATGCTGAGATTCTTGATCTGAAGCAAGGCAAAATATACTACAAATAAGACAGGAACAATTACAGAAGCAAGGGCTGAAGAGGTCTTGATGAACACCAAATGGAGAAAGGTAAATCTAGAGAGTCACAGCTGACTGCACTACATAGGAGTCTAGATTTCTTTAGAAAGAGTCATCAAATTCTCCTGAAAGCTAAATATCTGTGTCTGGTTTTCCTGGATACAATGTGACTTGCTCAGACTTCAAAGGAGAAAAGAAAGGATTTCCATGAGCACAAGTCAGACTTCAGCTTCCAGAAGCATTTACGGATTCAAATAGCTAGAAAGTTTTATTGCATTTTTAAAGAGACTGATCACATACCTGTCTAAGTGAATTCTTCTCAGGAATGATCTTCCTAGGGGGCTCATCATTATTACAGTCTTCTCTCTCAGAGGAATTCTGTGAAAGAAAGTA
The DNA here is from genome assembly GCA_013398815.1 of Ibidorhyncha struthersii. NCBI lineage: Eukaryota > Metazoa > Chordata > Aves > Charadriiformes > Charadriidae > Ibidorhyncha > Ibidorhyncha struthersii. The sequence continues at coordinate 230,654 of VZSZ01006533.1, forward strand.
AGCTTTAATTCAGTTCTTATCCCTAATATCACTCTACGAGGAGAAAAGAAACAGAATATTTGTACTACACAGGCTGTAGTATTTTACACATACATATACCGGAGGCTAACTTGTACTTTTAAGCCAAACAGCTTGTTATGGCAGAGAAAGAATTTCTCCTCCTCAACACAACAATGCACCACTGTGCATGTACCTATTGAAGAAGCCTGTACTTTTTAGGATTTATTCTGAATCCAGCAAAAATGGCCACTTTGAAAAGCTGAAACAGTGGTTGGATCAGCATGGCAACACCAGTGCTCCTGAACACCCCAGAATAACTATTTAAAAGAGTGGAACCTGTTGAAAACAAAAGATGTTAAGGGGTGTAACTGTTGTTCTCTGTGTCCCTACGCTTTTAATCGGCCTAACAATTTTTAACTGCACTGAGTCTTCTTAGTGGCCAAAAATCATAGAGAAATTACGACAGACCTAAATTCTGGTGAAAGAGGTTGTCAGGAAATCCTTTAAAAAAGTAAAATTGTATAGGTAGCGTATAATATCATGGCTATGTTTTTCACTCCTGCGCCCTGACACTACATACACGTACAATTTTTAGAAAGACTGATGCTCCAAAACTTAAGCCACCTCCAAAAAAAAGAGCATCAGTAAGACAAGAGAAGGTGAACAAGAAGAAATATGAGGGCTTTTCCAGCATGAGTAAGAAAGACCGCCAGGAGACTTTTGTCCTGTTAACCTCATGATTAAAACCAATTATTACTTGTTTTAGAGTAAAGATAGGCTATCGTTTATCTCGGGGCATGCACAGTGTGTACAAAAATTTGGTTAAAAACTTCTGGGTATGTGGGGGGAATCCTGTCCTCACTGCCAAAATGCGCTACTCAGGAACACAGCGTTCCTTTGCACAGGTTCAGCCACTGCATTGACAGAGTAATGACAGCCAGCTTTGGGGGAATCCCACACACACATCTAAAACCAGTTTGATCACCACAGTATTCATAGCCTTAGGCCACATTCCCACGCATTCAGTAGTGAGCAACTAAACAGGTTTTAAAGAGATACAGAAAAACTGCTTAGGGAGAGCTCTGCCAGGAAAAGGGTGGTTTTCCAGTTACTTGCAGACAAGCTCAGGAGTGTGTATGTTAAGGCAGAGGTTTGCATTCTGTACGTCTCCCACTTCGTCCCCGAAATAACCTGTCCTTCGCTAAGCATGGCTCTGCCCGGCTTCTCGCAGAGCCAGCTTCCAGCCCAACACCTCAGGAGACAGATGTGGCATCTGTTGGCAAAGGAGGAGCTGGACCCTGCAAACAGCCAGCGTGGCAGAGCAGGACTAGCAGAAAGCAAGCAGGCTGCAGGAAGCCATCAGAGGAGCAGTGTGCTCGTGTGCCCACTGCAGTGCTGTGTGAGCAGGCACCGTGTAGGCAGTTCAGGTTTGCTGGTCTGGTGAAGGGCAAGAAAAGGTACCACCAGGAGGTAGGGCAAGAGTAGAGCCATTTGCTGAGAAATGGCAGACAAGGACAAAAAAAAAAAAAAAAAAAAAACAAACAACCAAAAGACCCCACTTGGGATGACGTAAAATGGTCGGGAAGATTCTGTCTAAATCAAGGCTTGCAGACCAACTAGTGATTTTTGAGGGTTTGGGTTTTTTAAAAAAAAACAAGATATAGAACCTGCAAGGCACCAAGACATCTGGGATGCTGTAACCAGGCTTTTATAATGAAAATCAATCCTAAACAGGCCTGATAAATCTCTGTAAGAGGCCAGCTTTTAAAAGTTTTCAGATGAGGCTTCAGCCAGGACCAAGTTATTACATTAAATCCAGCTTAGAAAGGACTGTGATCATAAAAACCTACAAGCTTGAATCACATATCTCCAAAAAGGGAGGTCAGGCATTAAAGCTGCTCTTTTCTGCTCATGAAATACAGTTTAGTAAGTGGTTAATTCAAGCAAAGATTTAAATTTTTGTGCCTTGGAGAAAAAGACCAAGTGCTAGAAACATAAGAACTTGAGGTCAGTTACTATACATTGCCTGCAAATGTATTTTATTGGAGGGGGAGTGAGGGGTGTGTTTACTCTTTCTGGTTCCCTTTTCAACATCCATCCCCTTCCCTACAATAAGTGCCAAAACAATTTCCCCTTCCAAATAGTCCTTCTACGACAGTTAAATCTTGCATTCTTCTCGCCTTTCAAAGCCATTAAGGATCCTCCCTCAAAAAACATCAAAAAGCAGGAAAATCAGTGCTGCTGGTGAACTGTCAGCCTTTATTTTGAAATTCCTAGTTATTGCAAAGCATGAAGTTATCTACTTTTTCTTTAAGTCGAGCATCTAATTTTAAGAGCAAGCAGAGGACCATTTTGCATTCATTATCTTTATAGGTGGCAAGGCTAAGAGGTTGGCTGAACAAAGACCAGACAAAGACTGCCAAGTGCATATGGTGGTTCACAGCTTGGCGTCTCACCATTCTACAGCACCAACACAGCAGCTCCAATAGCAGACTATTAAAGAGGAGCGCTGCTCATGCACTTTTGTCAGCAAGTAAGTTACGCTTGGTGAAGACAGAATGACTGGAAAGCATTACACTTAAGAAAAAGCACAGATGTTTATAACTCCCGCTCATTTCTCAGGAATAGGAAACCCATCAATCCAGGTGCAGGTACAAGACCCTGCCTATTTCAGGACTAACTGTAGCTGCATGGAAGTGAATTTCACTTGATAGGGCAACACTTAGCCATGGCCATAGGAAGAGCCTAACGTAATCGACTGAAACGGTACATCTATATATTTCTCCTTGCTGAACAAGGTGGGAGGAGGGATAAACACGTGCAAGGTCAGAATAAGGTTTGCTTCAGCAGGACTTCAGCGATGCTCTCGGCCGCAAGAGAGGCAGACAAAGGGAGGAACCGCTCTGAGCACCCTCTCGTGGTTACTGAAACGCACATCTCAGGCACAGACCTGGAAAGAAGCATTTGGTATCCAGACGGTAAGTTGGGTGTACTCACTGGGAATATTAAAGATCTGCAGCGACTGTACTTGATACGTAGTCAAGGAATGATGGAATTTATTAAGGTGAAAGAAGCGAAGGAAACCAGTGCATACAAGGCAGCTGAAAAGCCATACAAATTCCTTTCCATCAGGAAAATTTTTTAAATCCCGCAGGCAAGCCTTCTTTCATAGACTAAAGCCAGACTGCCCAAAAGTGTTCACGCTTGCATGCAGGAGTCTCTCCTTTTGAATGAGTACAAGCAAGATAAGATGAGAAGTGCTGAAGTCTCCAAAGCACAAATTAATCAATTTTGGTGAGATAAATACTGTGCCACTCCCCCCTTTCCATAGACAGGTAAAAAAGATTTTTTTATTTGCCCAAGGTCACACAATGACAGTGGAAGCACTGGGAAGAGAAGCTGTGAAACAAAAGCTCACAATTCTTGCAATCTTCACAATTTCTCTCTAGCAGGAAGTTCCTGTAAAGGAGCTCTGCCCTCCATAGCTCATTTTTCCTAAAATGGATACTGTCTGTAATGAGATCCTTTTAAATCTGATTTGCATTTAAAACTTCAGCCTGTAATTAACAGAATGTAACTCCATGGCAGGTTGTCTTAAAGACCACTACGAAATTATTACTATTTAACTCTCCCCATGAAGCCTCCTCCAGCACTAAACACAACATGCTAAAATGCATCCGAAATCCCTAGACTGAAGCATTTGACGGGAGATGACATGCAGTATTTTGTGTACACAGCCCAGCAAAACACTGCTGGGAACGAGATATAATACACAGAGAAATGCACTCCCAGGGACTACCAATTGGGCAGAGCTACCTTTAGTACCGCCTCACACGTCGTGGTGGAAATCAAACCCCTGCCAACTGGGGGAGGCTTTCTTTGGTGCTGTTCTGCCCTGCACTAATTGTAAAAGAGTACAGACGCAGCCTTTTTCCAAGTGTGGGGGTGGGGGAGAAGTGTGTGTCTATGCGAGAGCACAACTATTTTTTATGCTTTCAAATTCTTAATCCTGTTTGGAGCTGTCAGTGGGGGTTAATGGAAGCCTTGGATAGGAGAATTCCAATCTGGTTGGCAGATGGATAGGTTGGTTATAGCTGCATAACTATGTCTTGCCTGCAGGCACAATTCAGAACACTGTTAAAGCAATATAAAGTCTCTGTCAAGCTGAACCATTTGGATCAGTAGCAAGGAGAAATAATAATAAAAAAAGGAGTTCATTTCTGGGCCTTGCGCGTTTATGCTAGTATGCAGAAACTGATTAATTGTCATCGTGTGCTGGTCTGCTATACCTCAGATTTCTACTTCTGGAGTAGATTTTGCATGCTAATATAATCATTCTCCCTCTTGAGACATTAGCAAATAATCAAATGAAAAACAGGATCATAATTTACTGAGATTCGGGCAATTCTCTATGCAAATTTGACTTGTTATTGCTGCTGCCTCGTTAATCTGAATGCCTTTGACAAACTCCTTTGATTTATGAACTCATGACAACTCCAATGTGTATATATTTTGCTAGATTGACATTATCATTAAGAGTGGGTGGACTGAGCTCACATGAATGGCTGATTTTATTCGCTGGTGTCTGCTGCTCAACAGCTGAGCATCTCCTTCTCACAAAGCCCCTGAGCGCCAGGCTCTTCCCATCTACCCATCCATTCATCATCTCGATGTTAATTGGCCCAGGCTTTAAGCAAATTTTCAACACGATTTAAAGGCACGATGACACTGATTACTGACCCTCTGCCATACGGTGCCTATTGATTAACCTGACAGAGATGATGAGCTTGAGGGAAACTAGGTGTGTGCGGACCTCCGGGGGAGGGGAGTGGAAATAAAAAAATATTGTTTATGCAGGCAAAACACTTGTCATTATCCCAAAGGCCAGAATTTGTGCTGCTCTGGCCCTTAAAACACACTATTGCTTTAAACACCTGCATCCAATACAGAAAATGCTTGCTTGCTTGCTGTGGAAAAATGATTACAAATTTGATGTCATGTGCAGTCTGTATTTTAATCGAGTTCCCTGATAAATAGACCCCCTCAAGCCAATCAAGTCTCGCTCTAGCCATTGCGTGCGTATACATCAGCTCGAACAGAAGCCGGGGCAGGGTGTATTTTCAGTGGTATCAGCAGATCCAACTGCATGTAGGAAATCTACTTGGGTATTTCAGGTCTCTAAGCAAATAATACAGTGGGAACACAGTGTCCAAACAGTTACAGTAGAGTAAATGTTTCAAGGGCAAACTGGAAGCCAGACGTAGCTGTCTTGGTATTTCTGTTGCCACATTAAAATAGATGCTTTAGCACACACCAATGAAACAGCACATTTCCCCTTTTCCAGTGCAAACTGTTGATAGCACCTGACCCTCAAGCTCCTAGGTGCACTGAGCAAACACAGCATTTTATCACACCTTGAAAATAACTGACATCCTCTTTCATGTTTCTTGAAGTGTCCCCATGCTGCACTTGGTCCTCCTCACCAAGGACAGAGGGGTACTGTCTCAGCCAAGAGGGAGTCATTGAATAAAGTAGGTACATCAGCATTCTGCCTGCAGACTGGCGCTATATGAAAGACAAGGAAGCAGAAGGCCTGTCTAACCCCCGCCCAGCCCCAGGTTAAGTCTGTCACTCAATGCACACTGTTTTCCTTTCCCAATTCAAGCCAACAGCTTGCCAGCAGTCATGATGTTTCCCTTGTTTAGGAGGTGGGGTGGGGGGATTTGGAAGGGAGGGAGTGTTGCCCCAAGATGCTTCAAAGTTAATTGTCTTCTAGTTTGCACCAATTCCTTGCAGAAAACAGGACAAGGAATCATTGGGTAAAGGTACGGAGAAATTAGCTGCAATTGCCTGATGCCCATGTCAGCCAGAGTGGACTGAAAAGGGAAGGGGGATGGAGGGAGGAGAGAAAAAGAGAAACAGAGAGAGATGTGTGGAAATAAGTGCCAGTCTAAGACTAGAGGCACACAGAAGCCTTACGTTCCCTTTCCAATAACCTTTGTAAGTGATAGATGAGTCCAAGCCCATTGTTATCGTTAAGGGACTGTCAGCATCCTGATTTTATAAATGCTGTCTGTCAGTTTATAAATATCTCAGCCATTTCAAACAGTGCTAGGATGAATCCTGGCATAGCCAATGTCAGCCTGAAAGCGGTATTATCACTAAAAAAAATATGGGTCTAGCATCCACTAAAAACATTTAAGGATAGCTTCTGTTTTTTTTTCCTCCTATCACCCAAAATGTTCAAATTCATACTTATTTGGCTAGTCACTACAATATATAAAAGCAGTCCTTAACATTGGTAACGTTCTTTGAGAAAAACAAGTACGAAAGCTGCAAGTTTAAAGGCAATTCTCTGCCTGTGCGGTAGATAAAACAAAAATGACAGCTGTAACACACAGGGAGATCCACAGCAATGAAAATGCAGAGATAAGTATCAGACCCCATTCCTCTTTGGCATTTGCTGCTCTGAACATTCACCGAGATTAGATCCTTTCAGAGAACACCATAAATTGCAATGTGTAGGCACAAGGGGGTGACTTCAGCCCGGAACAAAGGCACAGACAAGTTTCCCAGCTCTTACAAGTTTAAAGTTAAATGGTACTTTTGCAAGGAGTTTACGGCTAAGCATTAGAATGACGGAAGGAAAGGGCAGAGAAACTGCAGCCTGCCTTGCATTGACCAGTATCAGAAAAGGAAAAGGAATAAGCTAAACTGGCCTTCCAGTTCAGTGCCTGCTTTGCAGACTGGTATGCACATGTGTATCATGGTTATATATCTGTTATTCTGATAGCTGCACAGAATCCCGGCTTTTTTTCATCCAATACGTTTACAAACTCCCCACAACAGGGACTTCTCCATCCTCATCCTGAACATTCGCATAGTGCCTAAAGAAACGAAGTTCAAATTCATGCCTAAGCAGCTCAGGTACCTACTATAAGCTAAATACTTAAAACTGAAGCTTTGACAGTGGTGAAAGTGGAAAAGTACAACACTGGCCCTCCAACCAGACACATACACAAGCATGTTCACCTAAGTTTGGTCTACATCTATGTTAACGCTCCCAACGATAACAAAAGTTTCAACAACCTTTTTTGCAGTTGAAACCCAGGACAAGGTTCTGGGGTTTTTACATCTGTAGAATGGATACTTCATATTTTTTCTCATTTTTCATTCATATCAATAATTAGAAAAATACACATTTTCAAAGCAATGAGACTTGATAATGGAACTTCATGACATCAAGAAGAGTTTCTTACTAAGTTATTAAACTTATTAACTATTGGGTGGTTATAAAGGGTAAGTTAAGAGTGTGGGGAGTCTTAGCATTACCAGAAGAACAGTAAATTCAGTTTAATGTTAAAATACCAAAAGCCAGCATATACATCAAAGATCTGATGAGGAGACACATTTTGAAGAGCACGAATCTAGTTGTATTTAAAAAATAAACAGAAATCCAGGTGCTGTGAACAAGCCATTTAGGGAAATTTTAAAAAGCTAACTTCACTTCATACACATTTCTCAAATAAGAGTGAGAGAGACAGAGAGACAGAGAGACAGAGAGACAGAGAGAGAGAGAGACAGAGAGAGAGAGAGACAGAGAGAGAGAGAGACAGAGAGAGAGAGAGCCAGAGAGAGAGAGAGACAGAGAGACAGAGAGAGACAGAGAGACAGAGAGAGAGACAGAGAGAGAGACAGAGAGAGA
>VZSZ01006533.1:239618-280463 GCA_013398815.1 Ibidorhyncha struthersii
GACAGAGCGACAGAGCGACAGAGCGACAGAGCGACAGAGCGACAGAGCGACAGAGCGACAGAGAGACAGAGAGACAGAGAGACAGAGAGACAGAGAGACAGAGAGACAGAGAGACAGAGAGACAGAGAGACAGAAAATACGGCTAATGAGAACAGTCTTTCCACGTTCCCCGGGAAGCAGCCCTGCTTAACATTTCTGTTCTGTGAATTTAAGAGAGTCAGCAGTGGTAAATTTGTTTTTAATATTCAAGCTTTCAAGCCTCGCAAGCTAGTTGGCCAATGGCCCTTTCTATTCCAATGTTTGTTGGTGCCTTATTTACACAAGCATTACATCCGGAGAGCCTTTGAATATAATTTCACGTGGATTAAGGGAAGAACATTTGCTTCTGCTAATCAGGACATCTGGTTATTTTTGTAACTCGCAGACATCTGCATTAGGCAGTTCGACTACCCCATTCCTCATAACAAGGTTAGAGCTTAAGAAGCCGCAAGGACCTCTAGCTGAATTTTATTATTTGCATTTTTTCACAGCCAGGTCTGTTTCAGAATTTCTTTTCCTAAATAGCACAAATCGATCAGCACCTTCACAGGTATACATATGCTTTTATAGCTAGCACTTTCTATGCCTGATTTTATAGCGTACATCTTGTACTCCAAGATTTTATAGTAGTTCAAAGCTATCTACATCTTTTTAAGGAACAGAAAGTACATATTCCCCAAAAGCATGGATAAAAACATCCAATTAACCTTATGATACACATAATATGGGTACACTTCCAAATATCCAACCAGGCTACTTATGTAAGGCTGGTGTCAGGACTTGTTCTGAATCTTGTTATCACTGTGCTTTGGTTTCCCTCTTACAAGTGGTTTAGTCTGCCTATCTGCTCCCCATGCTGAACAAAACAGTATTCTTTCCTTTCTGTTCTTCAGGACAACCTTAAAGATTTCTCCAATCTTTTAAATTCATGCTCAAATTCTTCTTTAAACAGTTTCAGCTGAGGTTAAATTTCTCTGCCAGACTGCAGAACTGTGCCACGCATACTTCAGGAGGAAGGATTTCACTGCAACCGAAGCCTTTTACAGAAGAACTGAATCAATCAAGGCTTGGCTCTCACTTCTTTGTTGCTTTCATTTTGCTACATTCCTTTCACAAAAATTCATTTTCAACACTCAACCCAGGGTGTTAAAGCACTAAACTTTGAAATTATACGCTCTCATTCTCAGTTCACAGGATTCTTCCCTCCCCCAAATCAGAGCTTTTATCAGTGCTCTTGTATGCTGGAATAAGGTCTTTTGATTTTTTCCCCTACGTGTAAGGGGCAGGGGGGCAAAAAAGCACAGGCAGCTTTTACAGGCTCTGAACATAAGCCAACAGCCAAAAAAGATGTCAAAAACATATTTCTAGTACTAACAAGAGTTAGTAAGAGCCAACAGATCCAGGGAGAGTTTTTTTAAAACTTTTTATTTATTAAAATTCTCCAGGTACAGATTAACTTTCTTTGCATAATATTTATTACGGCTTCATCTGCATAGGAGCTGAAAGTGCTCTGAGAAATGGGTTGTAAAATTGGTTACTTTTGCTGTAGGTTTCATGTCCTTCTTCAAGCATTATTTTCTAACTTGTTATAACTACATCCCTCAAAGGACCAATGCTGTCTCATTGGTCTCACTATAAAACCCCTTCCCCTCCCATCCCTGGTCATTGCCTACACTTACAATTTTGATATTTCCCCCCCCCCAAAACCTCTCATTCTGAGCTTTCCTGTTAAGTAGACCAAAAGACCCCCACTTCTCATCACACCCCTTCCTTAGAGCCCATGGCTTTCTTGCTCCCAAACATCTAATTCAACCGCACTGTCCTCATCTCGCTATACCGTTTTATGCTTTTCTTCTTGTTTTTTTCGTCCTTATTTTTCATTGCAGTAAAGGAGAAAAGGAGACACAAAACAAAGGTATGAAGCAGAAGTTGTCTGCCCAAAGTCAAAATGACAGCATGGGGGAACAAACCCCAAATTCTGTCCCCCACACTGTGTTAACTTCTCAGGCACAGTTGCTCCCCAAAATAGTGAATGAAAGCAGCTCTCTTGTTTAAAGAAATGGCTATCCAGTGATCTCATGGCAGTCTTAAAGTGACATGAATTCACAGCATATTGTCTACACCACAGTACATAGAGGCACCCATATCTTTCTTTATGTCTTAGACAATGGGAGCCAGGTGACCCTGCAAGCCAAAGCAACTTGGTTTTCAATCTAGAACAGGTTCAAAGTACCTACAGAGTCACCATGGAGCAGTTCAGGTGACGTAGCTCCACCTCCCCGACATGCCTCACAGTAGCAATTTGTCCATACAGGCAGCCCTTGGTGCTTTTTGCAGCTTCCAAAGCTACATTCATTACAGGAAGCATCACCCACCACTGGACTATGGGGCAAATTTAGTTAACTTCCAATACATGGTGTGTTTATTTCTATACAGTGCTGTTGAAAAACCTCGTTGCTGATATAAAAAAACCCACACAGCACAAGTGTAAACATGTCCCAAACTTCCACCACATCAAACAAAAAAAAATTATAATCTTCTAATAAAAGAATGGCAAATTACAGATTAGGCACCGCACATTATAACATCTGGCTAGCAACCATCATAGCCTTTTAACAGCTGCTGCCCAAGAAACAAACCCCTGGGTTCTCCAGATTTGGCTACACCAAATTTGAATGTGTTAACACAACAGCCCCTCCTGTAACATTTCTATTTAAAAGCTCACTATTAGGTTCTGCCATTACAAAATAATTCCAAGTCCTAAATGCCATTTACTTGGACTAGAGCAAGGAGTTACAAAATATTACTGCAAATCTTACTCTGCTGGGTAAGGAAGAAGAGTTGTACCTGCTATGGAGACCATCAAATGGGGTGGGTAGTCAAGCAGTCAAAGAAGGAAAGATAAAGGTGTGTATAGTATCTTGCCTTCAGACACCTTGGAGCTAGCAAACATTCTGTTCCTATAGGAAATTATACAGCTCTAGATCACTGCCTATTGAGATCCACTATTCACAGCTTTTTGCTACAACATGAATGGCTTATTAAACCTACAACATATCTGTTTTAGTTAACTTCTTGGTAGAGAGGGGCCAGGAAAACAAAATGTACTTAAATGCTGATTTTTTTTTTCCCAGGCTGAATGCCTTTCATCCAATAAGACATTCAAAGCAGTGACCCAGCAAATGGATTGAAAAAGCAATCTTCCGTCTCAGTGCCACATTATCATTCCTATTCAGTATTCTCGGTGAGATATCTCAATCAGCTGGATGTGTGTGTAAGTGACAGCGCAGCCCATTGCTGGGTTAATTAAACATTTGACTTTAACACCCTCCCCGTCATTAAGCAAATAAAAACAGATAATTCAAACTGCACTTCATCCACGGGGTACACAACATACATGTCAAAATTAAGAGAGTCCAAGGCCCTCAGGGAGTTCTACTCGGGGAGGTAATCAGTTTAAATCTTATCTGGTTTATCAATTATTCTATTGATTAAAGCAGGGTGATTATACAAAACTCCCTCTTGCCACATGGGATACATGTCAGCAGAGCAGGACAACACAGGGAGGCTCAAAAACGATTTAAAGAAAATACAGACAGATGAATAACAGTCTATTAGTACATGCCAGCAATCCATAGATGGAAAGCCCAATTCTTCTTTTTAAGCAAGTGAATTAAAGTCTTTCCAAATTAGAGTGCCAATGTTGTTACCTCATCTGCTTTAAAATCAGATCTATATGTTGAAAGGGCAACATTTCTTAGTTTTAAGCAGATGATTTCTTGCCCAGTATTTGAAACATGGTTTATTGATACTGGTCTTGGAACATAACAAAGGTACCAAATACAAGAAATCCCAGATTTTTAAAAGGCATTATACTTATCTAGCAATAGCTCTCAAAAAGTGGATGAAAAGGGCATTCTCAGTACTCAGACTCTCCCACATACATACATGACATAGCCATAAGTAAAATATTGTATTTTAATGATTAAAGTGCAACAGCTCATCTCAGACATAAAAAGGTTGTGCTTGGGAGTTTTGGAGATTTTTTTGTTTTGCAGCCCTCCAAAGTGAGACGTTAGCAGCTGTAGGAGCTGCCACAGCTACATTCTCCTGATTTTCACAAGCCCTCACACAAAATCCCACCACAGCAGTCCTTACTGCAACTTTTCTCTTGCGTACAGCTGCAGTACACAAAGCAATTCCAGTTACTTCTCACCTTCTGTTTCCAGGCGAAGAAAGGTTCAAAGGAACTCTGTCTCTTCAAGGTCTGTTCATGTCCTGAGTTTGTGAGCACAGTCCTACCTCCACTATCTTCCCAGTAACATTTTGTTTCAAGTTTTACTGTCATATCCTAAACTGGATCCTAAACTGGCCTGTACAAGACATTGCCTTACACATACAAACCAGGGACCTTTTAAAAATAAAACACTGCAGTCTAGGAAAAAAAAAAAAACAAAAATTGGAACGTATTTCTAAAAGTTCCCTCAAAGCAAATAATTAGCAGCAGAAGAAAGATCAGCCTTAAACCAGGGACTTCTTTTTTTTTCTCCCTGTAACATCTTCTACAATCTGTTTCATAATGGTCAGACCAGTAATGCAAACTATTTGCTAGTCATCTCATCCCATCTCAATTTTTAACCAGGACAGAGGGCAGAAACCGACAAGCTGGAGAGCTCCAGTGCCCCGGTGGCCAGTGCTGTTGGAGTTGCAGTCACAGAGATGTTAAGAAACAAAGACAGCTAAAAAGCAGACCTGAGGTATGTGCTTGCCCTTCACCTTCAGAAAGGGATTATATGCCACTCCATACTGGCACTGCATGTGCATCCAACCATACTTCAGCCTCTTCTTTGTACATCTCTTTTCTTCTTTGGAATCAAACTAGAAGCCTGCATTAGCATGCTGTATTTTACTCTCACCACTAGAAATACTGAGAGTGCTATTTGTAATTGTATTCTTTTAAGAGGTTTGTTCTCTGCAGCTGTTTTCTGCTTGCAGTGTATTTTGTGTAATCAGCACATCATCATAAATACATTGGCTGTTCCCCCGAGGGAAGCTGTCACTGTTTAATTTACAGAACAACCTGGCCAATGTGAATTCTAACACTACAGCACTATGGCAAGAAGTTACCACACTCGGAAAAACAGGTTTCTATGAATTTTTATATCAAGAGCTGGTCCCAGGACAATTTAGGTTCTGGAAATAGATTGATTTAAAAGCACTTTATACACTGGATGGAATGGATTCTTTCCCACTTACAGCTTCTTAAGGCAGCACCAAACTCATTCCCACATTATTGTAAAGGTGACAACCCCAATCCCCTCAACGTGACCATCTTCACTTCTTGAATTCTAGCAAAAGAATGCACTGTATGTAGAGGCCTTATGCGACATATCAGGGTTTTTTTTTGTTTGTTTGTTTGTTTGTTTTTAAAGAAGAACAACCCAAAACATCAATGTGTTAGTTGTCTTCATTTCAACAAGAGAATGTACTCTGTTGCAAGGTCAAATGTTATTACCTACATCAAAGGGTTGCTGCACAGTTTATTACTCTGAAGATGCGACAGAAGAACAAGGCATATTCCTGGAAGAGTAAAAATGTATGCAGCTTTATTGGCTGAATGAAGAGTTGTTTCCTTTGTTTACTGGATATATGGTTGTATTTTGAGAGAATAAATCACAAGGATTTTTGCAGAAGGTAGGCAAAAGGTAGATGGTTGATTTCACTATATACAGACACAATTTAGAAAATTCCATAATGGCACCACTCCTACAGGCAATCATGTAAGAACTAAACATGAACCCTAAAGTTTATTTGGGCATGACCAATGTGTTACTTGGATATTTCATTAGCAATAGCTACTAGTAGCAATCTACCTGACTATTTGGAAAGGAAGTGAAGAAGGTTGACAACCTGATTTTATTTTTTATACATATATGTGTGTGTATATATATATTAAAAATAACAATGCTAAAAAGAAACAACCACAAATATAAATAAAATCAAAACCAATTTAATGGATAAATTATTTTGGTAATCCCCCTCCAAAAGCAAAACAAAACTATTTCATACATTTAAAAAAAACTGCTTTCCATTTTGGGGGGCTGCAGGTTGTTAAACAAATTTAAGTGAAACTGAAAATTCATAAGTTTGTGTATAGAAGCACTTTGCTAATTCTCAGTGGTAATTAGAAGCCCCGTTTAACATCACCAGACACAGGGCAAGTATACAAACATAATAAAAAAGAATCATGCACATCGCAGTGTATTGTTTATGTATTTTGACAAGCATAGTTTAATTTTACTTTGTTTGCAGAGCATTCTAAATTATTTTTGTCTATTTGAAGAGTAACAAAGTCTAAGGAATAATCATTGAAGCAAAATAAATACCATCTTATCTCTGATATGGCTTATGAGAAGGATATACCAAAGCTGAATGGAAATGGCTGAAATTTTATGGAAACTGAGTCATTTGGTTGTCTACAGAAGACAGAACACGGGAAAGAGAGTATCTGATTATTTTTATGCACCATGTAAGTAGTAGCCAACAGAAAGCAGAAGAAATGAAAAAAAAAACTCACCCGACACAGTGTAACAAAGTAAGTATGTCTTCAAGCTATGAATTTTAAGATTTAGCAACTGCATTTCTATGCTAAGTGTTTGGGTTTGTCCCCCTGAAATTTGTATGGGGTCACATAAATACCTGATTTCAAAGAAGAAATACTTCACTTTGTTCTCCCTATACATGCATGCCTTTAAAGTTATTCAGAACTACCTCTGCATGTTTTATTTCCCAAGAGTCACCGAATTCTGACTAACATTGGCTTAAATGAAAAGTACTTCACAACTTCTCCAAATCTGTGGTAGAATTCCATATTTTAATTTTTAAATTAAAATTATTACTTAATGCGGTATTAGGTCTTTGCCAGTTTTGCAGAAACAGGTAAACTGGACCTTGTGCAACCGGCTCCCTCGGAAGCACTGCCCACGGAGCCATCAAATTCAACACGATAACTGAGCCAAGCGATTTGCAGCGGACTGTGCTGGTGCTAAACACTCAGAAACAGTTATAATTGCTGTGAGAGCACTGCAGCCGGCTGTGCTTAACGCCTCCTTTCTTCAGATAAAGCAAGAAGGAGTAAGATTGGACCTTGGAAGAGCGCGGAAAAGTCACTAAAATGTAATTTAAAAAATAAAAATAAGAAATAGCACATCGAGTAACATGAAGAAGTCGGTTTGTCACAGACGTCGAAAGGCCCGTGGGCAATGGGCACGGCCCGGAGGAGCCGCTCGGAGCCGCCCCCCCCCGCCACCCGCCCCGGTCCTGCAGTACCCGGCGGGGCCGTGAGAGCGCAGCNNNCCCCCCCCCCAGCCTGGTTCTAATTCAATTAGTGCAGTCTGCAACTCCAGAAAAGAGTAATTCAATTAGTGCATTGTGGAGCTCCACAATACCTCCAAGCAGATGTTCACCATCCTGAGGAACCCGAGCTAGCTTTAAAAATACCTGTACGCCTTCACCGTGGCGCTGGCATATGCCATTTGTCACCACAGCTTTATACACCTTTCTGACTTCTAACAAGGGAGGAAAGGAAACTCGGATGAGTTTTGTTTCGTTTCTTCAACTAACCAGCCAAACTGATGCCGGTGTGCTAAAGACCTTGCCCTCTCCATCCCAAGAAGAGCACGTTTCATAGTAACGAGATCATTAATGCAGAGGCTGAAGGAGCTTTTTAGCTACGATGCAGTTTAAATTCATCGTCACACTGGGCATACTGCGGTGGTATTTCTCAGTGACAGACAGTGTCACATTTCTTTGATACTCGGACTGACAAACTAATGAAAGCATGTGCAACTTTTGACAAATAATACATATGGAGAATAAATGCCAAATTCTAATTGCTAAACTGCAATGTACCACCAAAAAAAACCCCAAACCGTTGTCCACTGACCCACAGAGAAGGATTTCTTTGCCATCTGAAAGGAGGGAAGCGTCTCTCGTCACTGCTGCTATCTGAGAGTTGAAATCTCACGGCACAATCCAGGAGCTGTCAGGGTGTGGTGGGCTTCCCAGCATCATCAGCGTAACAGCACAGGTTACGCCACCAGCCAGACAAGGCCATTAGATTTAAAGGGGGACAAACCCTAAATATGTTTAACAAAGCTGTTCTGTATTCACTAGGCATTTACTTTATTTTTAAAAAATCCCCAGTTAGGATAACCCTCTTGGTCTGCCTACAGTGAAGCTCACAGAAGTCTGAACTGCAGATGGGGGCTGGAGTTGTGAAAAAACTATGCAATTAATTTGGCTTCATTTCTACTCCTTCTCATATCCCCTCTCATGCCTTCATAATTGCTCCTGCCAGGCAGTAAGATGAGGAGGAAGAGGAGACACTGCCGCTGAACACCTCCAACAAGAAACTTTGCTTAAAAAAACAGGTGTCACATTGTGGCAGTTCAATATTTCATAGCCAATACAAGGAATGTGCAACAACACTGCAACTTTAAATCTTTGCCTCCCGTGTCAGTCTCTCTCCTCTCATTGTAATGCCAAAGGGAACAGCAATCAGAGTGGAGATGTTCAACGTGATAGAGGTCAGGACACCAGTGGATCAACGTACCAGAAACACGACCTTGTTTATTTTTTTCCCTGGTATTATTGTTTACAGGGTGCTTTGCTCATGTACCTTGTGGTTCTTAGCTAAAAGATGAAATTACAGCCCAGGATGAAGCGCTCAGGCACACATCCAATTTGTGTTTCCATCTCAGAAAACAAAAAGCTTCTGAGGCCCTCGGGCTGCCATTCAAACTTGGAGAGGCTGACATTTTTAACAGCATGAACCAGAGACTGGCAGAGGGAATGATCTAATGCATTTCTGACTTGTCAATCAAAGATCTCACCTCTGCTGTCTTGTAAACAGTTGGGGGCCACCTAACTACATTCATAACCAGGGGAGAGCCTGCCGCCAGCCGGGGGGTGCTGGAGCCACATGCTCTGGCTATTAGTCACCAAAATTATGATTCCATTCTAGAGGCACACAGTAAACAGCCCGCGGGCAGATCTCACATGGCCGCTGGGAGAGCACGAGGGGGGAATACAAAGCAGGCTTGGTCAAGGGTGGTCACGTCTCCACACTGATGGACTCTACTGACCGGACACCCCATCTCTCCCCAATTAGAGACAGAACTATGCATACCAGCAAGCATTTGCTCCAAAGCTCAACAATTTCCTTCAAACGCTTTTAACTTTTAAGGCAAAAATGCATAAATGCATGAACAGGCTGAAGGAAATTTACAAAGACAACTGTTTCTAATACTCTACTGACAATACTTCTTTAACAAATATTCCACTTCCTAACAGGAGAATATAAACATTGGAAAAAGATAGATGTAAAAATCATTTGAGAAGTTAGTTCATCTCTTCCTCGTGGGTGCAACAGGCTTCCATCACTACAGACCTTTTACATCTTTCATACTCTTATCCTTCTCCAAGAGTGATCTCAGTCCAAAGGAAGGAGCGGTGTACATCTCATCCATGCTGCACAACCTCAAGTGTGCTCCCCTTTACTTCAATTTGCCTAGCACAGTATGCCCATGCTTTCCTCAACCAGGACACAGCTTTCTGCCAAGACCAAGGAAGACACACCTTGCTTCTACAAAACCAAGCAGAAGGTAGCCCCCTTCATCTGACAAACCCCGATGTGCAGTTTTTGATGTTCAAGACCTTCACTTCAGGTAAAGGAAAATGTGAATTTCTGGGGTTCCAGAGAGACACTTCTGCATTCAACAAGATGCTGCTACCTCCACCACAGAAGTTAATCCTCCTCTTTGACTACTTGAGCCTGCAAACTAAAGCTGACAAAGCAACTTTTCACTTTTTCACTGGTGCCCACGCTCCTGACAAAGAAGTAAAAGCGTGACTCATCCCAAAAAGTTTACAACCTAAACTTGAGCTGATCTTTGTGAGGGGTGTCAATTAGGTAAAAAGGAAGAGCTAGACTGTTCTTTGTGATCACCCTGATACATAACCTTTGGCAAGACTTTTAAATTGCCCCTTAGGTCTCCTCATTTATACAGGAGCTTACAGAAATAAATTCAAGGAAATACTATGGTATTCTGCAAACCTGGAAGGATTAATACAATCACTTCTTTGGCATACTTCATGGGTGTAATTGTAAATCAGAATATTCAAGGAACTGAGACTATTAAAAGCAACATAAACTGAGCCTTGCGAGCATGCATGGAAAATATTTTAAAAGAGAAAATAATTATCTTCAAATGAAAAACATCATGAAAACAGACACCTGTTGGCACATCTGGAAACTTCCAAAGCACGGATTTCTAGCAAAAAAGAATATACACGGCATAACTTCTTTTTAATTATTATTATTAAGAGAATCTACATGCAACCTAGTTTTCAGTTGCTTTGCAGAATGGTACAGTAAAATTTGTCATCCAAGACACTGAAAATGGAGGGGCTGGTATTTTTCTCTTGTTAAAATATCCTCTTTGATTCCTTCCTCCAGCGCCTCATAGGAGTTCATGTTCCAATTTGCTGCCATCTTCCACCATGATCTCTATGAAATTCAGTTACACAATAGACTACCAGTTGCAAAGCCCTTCGAGATACAAGATGGTAAAAGGAACTGTTTCTCGCTTTTTATTCCCCCATTCCTGGGTTTAGCCTTAAAACCTTTCCCACTATGGGAGGATTGCCAAACAGAGCTGAGGAACCAGAAGATCCTGTTTTCACACAAGTGTCTCCAATAATAAAAACACACAAAGAAGAAAAATGAAGTTATCTAACGTATTAACAGAATCATCTCTAAATCGACTATCTGCCAATGTTTCCCATGAGGAGTCAGCAGGGCTTTAACTGAGCTGTTCAAAAAGAGCCTCTTTCCACATTTCTGTCTGAGCATCTGAAAGTAAGCATGTAAATAACTACACAAATTCAGCAGTGACTAAGTAGCCTTCCAGATGGCATCTTCTCTTTTGCCACAAGCAAAGAACATTGATATGCTTCTCCAGTTACTTCAAGCTTGCTACGGCAAAAAGAAAATAACTTAATATGAGAAAATTTGCTGGGCTACAAGAAAGTCTTTAATGCTTTCCTGAAGATTCTATACCAAAAAAAGCATTAAAGAACGATGAAATATTGCAACATCACAGCTTCAACCGGGCTCCAAACCACCCCCATGTAGACTTCTGCACTGGAAAATGCGGAAGCCATGCCTCATAGAGGGGAGTTTTCTTCAAACCATGCAAGTTAATGGGGATCAAAGCCCACTGAAAAAAATTGACTGAAATACGGATGACTCATTGCTGCAGAAGCTGTTGCTGGCAATTTAGTTTCTCTCTCAATTGGCACTAAACGTGTTCCTCAACACAGCAGTCAGAGTGCTGTCAAGAGCACCAAGATACCATTTTAGATGGCAAGTGGGGCAGACTTCCCCAGTTCTCATAGTCACTAAATACACATGGAAATGTCTCTCAAAATTGCAGGAATGCAAATGTCAAAGTCCTACTATGTTCACAAGAAGGCAGTACACAGTGAACGGTTGGGCAGCTGACTCATTTGACCCCAAATATCAATGCGCTGCATTGGCAGAAAAGTCATTGTTGCTATCTATCATTAGCAAGAACATCTTGAGCTAAAAGAGGCTAATTTCCCTTCTCCTTTGTGATACATGCTTATTTTGAGTAATCAAAAATAATTCAAGTAGAAAGAAAGGAGTCCCAATTTGAGTTTATAAATTGCTTTCCATATACTGCTAAGGTTCTCTAAAACCTGAGCTTAAAGAGATCTGAGATTTATTCAACAGCAGAAAGCCCAAAAACAAGGCCCATCCGATTTAGTCAAATTATGCAAATCAGGATTAGAAGTAGGAGTCTAAATTCTGCCTGTTGTCTCCAGAGTCCTCTTAGACTAATAAAAAGTCGTCTTCCCCCTCCCCCACAGAAAGCTCCGCTAAAAGCTTGCTTCAGCAAAGGAGGCCTGGCAGGACACCTTCCAGAGTCCATCAGTGCTCCTGCTGGGTCAGCAAAAAGAGTTGCAGCAAAATGATGCAAGACACTTAAGCCTCCCCTGAGACTGTGAGGATTATTTCCACAGCGCTCTCCTAGCCCTGGGAGCAAGAAGCCAAATTCAAAATAATCTTTGCGTGCTGTGCTTTAGAGGCACATAATGAATTTTCACCAAAATGATTAAAAATTTCAGAAAGATTCTAGCTTATCCATTATGTCTGGTTTTGCAAGATGCTGGTGAAAAAACTCTGCCACAGGTTAGTTCAGCAGCAGCGTAATCCAGCAGCATAAACCTCAAGCAAATATTCATGATACCACAAGCTCCAATGAACATGCAATCTACAGGGATACTCCTGAGGTCCCTCAGTCACTGCAGTTCACACAGAACATCTCAGAGACAGAGTATCCAACATTAATATAACATCTCCACAGTCCAGTCTGCTGCTATCCTGGTTATATCCACGTCATCATAAAATGCTTGCAATGATTTTGAGAGCCTTGACTAGGTTTCTAGATGCTCACCCAATAGCTGCCTCAGTCTCTACCCACAGGTGTGCAGCTGCGTTTTGTAAGATCCACTGGTCACCCAACGTGTCTGAACAAACCTGTTTGGCAGAAAGCTGTCTTGAATCTAACAAATTCAAAGACCAAAGAAAAAACAGGTTTCCTTTATTTGCCTTTTGACTGACAGCTTACTTGTACAATAATTTTCTGTAGTCAAAATGTCCAGGCTACTGCTAACAAACCTGAAGTAAACAGACATTGGCATCAATTATCACTATGGCAATGAACCCACCCCCTCAGTCCTCTAAGTGGCATTCAGAAACTGTAGATAGGAGGGGAATCACTGCATGAATAGGCAGACTGGAGACCGTGTGATGGATACGGTTTGCCAATATAATTGTCGTATATTTTTGACACAATTGAAAGCCAATGGAAAAAAAGACGATGGTATCAAGCCAATTTAGACAAAATAATTCTATTACATTGAGGTAATGGAAATGCCCCAATACTGAGCTGCCCTGAATCTACACAAGATGGGCTTAAGTACCAGAGGAGATCTGAACGACATAAGAGAGGCATACAGTACGAGGCAGAATAAATGGAGGTAAAGCAAGCAAGGAAGTAAAGAAGGAGATGCACACGTATACAGATGGAGAGAAAAGGAGGAGTGGGGAGAGACAGAAAGTACCTGGAAAGCTGGGAGTGCGCCAGTCCCTGGGTTATACAGGCATCGCAGCGAGGGCATGCTGTCCGCCAGGCTGGAGCAGCCCAGCCACAGAGATCTGGGCATAGAGCACTGCAGAGAAAGGACAACTATGAGATGGGACTGTATGAGACAGGATGGCACAGATTACAGGAACTTTCAAGGCTTAGCCAAATGGCATCAACACAACTGCACCTGGCCTTAAAGACTGAGACATCTTTAAGAGAAAACAAACTGCTGATGACTCTTTTCCTTGGGAGAAGCTTTACAGATGTCATAGTAGCAAGAAAAAGGCACTATGGATCAAGAAACTAAATTTTTGATCAATTTTCTATACCAATGTCTAAGTTTTTCCAGTAACAAAAAGTTTCTTTCCAATTAATCAGACCTCTTCTCCACGCACAGCCACGCTCCAGGCACAATACAAAGCAAGCAATTTTGCAAGGGAAGCAGAAAAGTAAATGAGAACTTTAAGTGTAACACTGGCAGGGAAACAAAAGATTTTGTATGTTCGTTTTTTGTCTGTAAAGGGGATAAAAGGAAAAACTTGCAATCCAAGGTCAACAGGAACTTGGTGACACTTGATAGGAGTTTCATGTTTCTGCTTGCCTTGTTATTCATTAAATACAATACAATTATTATAATAAATTGATTTTGTTTCTCCAAACACAAATAAGGAGTCAAAGCAGCCAATCGAGGAAAATACTAGCCATTTTGATTGTTAAAGCCATTACCCCCTGAAATATAGAGTGTTGCTTGTTCATTTTACACTACTACTATTAAATTTAGGGATGCATTATGATAGCAATTGCTTTTACCAGCCGTGGAGTTTTTGATGCCATAAGCACTGCTGCATTTGTCTAATTACTGGCAAGGCAGGAAAAAACAAGAATATTTAAAATTAGCTATGAAAACTACAGGATGTGATAGATGCTGGAGATTTCAAACCCTCATACTCTCCTTTTTTGCAATTCTCCCCCCCCCCCCTTCTTTTTTTAAAGGGGGATGGGAGGAAATTTGAGTGGAAAGGGCAGCTGGAATGGGTATGAAATGACAGCTGCCTTTTGAGTCACCGTTTCTTGCCGCTCTTAAGAGGGCTAGAAAACCTAGCACAATCTTGCTCTAAATTAGTATGTAGGAGCAACGTAACCCATCCTTGAATGAGCAGAAAGGTGATCACCAACATCCATAATCTGGTACTGCGCAGACAGCCACAGAGAGATTAACCCTGTCTATCACCACATTCTTTGTTGTACTTTGCTGCCATTTACCCTGCTGTTCCAGAAATAGTATTAAAAGACTGCTGAGGAACATAACCTATACAAATGTGCTTATTAGAAGTTTATGATACCTTAAAACAAATTCCTCACCTAATTTTCGTTTTTAAAAAAACTCTTCTCTTTACAAAGATATTGGAACTCGAGAACTTGAGTACTTTATATTACACATCACGTGAATTTGTAAATAATGCCCTTCCTGAAGACCAAAAAAAATTACAGCCATAGTATTATAACAAGTAATAAAAATTTGAGCCACACTTCCGTGTCTGCCATCCTAACCTCCCAGAAAACAAACACTCCCACATACAAAAACCTTCCAAATGCAAGCAATCTTTTCTTTGTAATATAATATGTATCACTCCAGCTATTAAATGTTGTGACAAGCAGCCTTAAGAAAAAAAAAATATATAAAGTAGACATCTATGGTTCAGCATTTCACTGATTAAATAATACATTTATTTAAATCAAAGTTGTTTATCACTCTCCAAGAATGTCACAGTAACAAGGGAGATTAACTACGACATGGTACCTCTGACGATGCAGAGCAAATTCACCAGGTAAGTATCAGCTGCTTACCATTACCTATCACAGAATTCATAACATAATACAAAATAAATACAAAGTGATTTTATATTTTTTTTTAGCATACAGACTTATCACAGTCTTGCCCCAACCATTTATTCCCTCTTCTCAGGCTTTCCCATCCCTTGTGCTGGCTCAAGTTTTCATGCTGTGACAATGAACTCGAAGAACTGATTGCCATTAAAATTAGACTGACGAGAAAAGAGATTACTTTAAATATTTGTACTGATCAAAGCATGGAAATACATAGAGGCAGAAAAAATGAGGACCACTCTGTTAGTGGAAAGGCAAGTTTAAGTTGCCTCAAAGTTTATGTGAGATTCCAGCTCAAGTCAGAGGCACTACAAGTTGCAGGTATGGCACTCTAAAATTGCCATGATAACAAAGGAAAACATTGGAAGTGGGTATCGTTACTCACCCATGTACTCTCGCTGCTTAGTATTATTCCAGAATTAGGAAGTATGAAGTAAAAAATTACCAACACCTTACATGACTCCTGAATCTGCTCTAGTGTATAACAAAATTTATATTACTGATTCAGTTCCGTTACCTATCTTAAAAAAATAAGTGAGTAACACACAGTGTGGGAGAAAATGTCATTCCTATACTTGTCTTTTACCTATTGAAGGAAGAAGAGACACTAAATTACTGTTGGTGACTGAAAGAGGCTTATTCACAAGCATGAACAAAAGGCCCCAGGTGCTTCAATAGAAACAGCTTGTGTGTAAATCAGATGAGTGACCCAACAGAACAACTTCATTTACAGCCTGATCTCTGAAAAATCTCAACAGCCTCTACCCCCATCCACCGAGCAAGCCACGACGTGTCAAACACTCACTTTTGTACTGTCAGCTCCACAAACAAGGGACCAGCCTCAACGTTCACTACTTGAAAGCTGACTGACAAAATCCTCTCCTGAACTCAAGTCAATCTACATTGATTCTTCAAAACAAAGATACAGAGGCACAGCGTTTGGACCACAGCCAAATGGGAATGCTGATACTGCTTGCTAAGTACTGGGCCAGGATGCAGCAGTCTCTCCACCTTCCTGGCTCCCAATGGCACTAATAGTTCAGATGTCTGCACAACTTTCAGACCCAGAGATGCAAACCTTTTCATTTATAAAAACTAAGCATTCTGAATTCACATTGAGTGGCATAAGATAGGGAATTATTTGACAAAACCCACAATTTCTTTTTCTAACTGATTTTTAAGTCCCATTCCCTGAACTCTGAGATATATTTTCCCACTAAAGAAATACAAGGAATACAGTTTCAAACAAGACCAGCATCCTCCTTCTGACAGAGGCTGGTACCAGCTGCTCCACTGGTGATTAAAATGGGCTTGTCTTATTTTGAATTAAAATAGGCTAGAAGCATTCACAGTCACTGGCTGAGCTGAGTGGGCAGTAACCGTGAGCTGAAGGGAAGCCGTATTTTAACCTATTCAATTATTCTTGTAACTATATTGCAAGAAAATTTTTGACTACATCAGATGTTCTGCCTCTAATAGCCTACCCTCTCTTCCAATTATTTGATGTCCTAAAGACAAATCTCAGAACACACTCAATGGCTAAATTTTTGCCAGTGTTAAAAATTGGTTATTTACTTTATTTGCTACTGCATTACAAGATTATACATTACCATTTCAGACTTTTTTTTTTATCAAATTTGTTCTCTTCTAGTCCTTCAGCAAATACAATATACTAGGGGTAACTAACACAGTTTTAGTAAATTGTGTTACAGGTCAGAAATACATCACCTTGTCCTGTAAAACTAAGTGGCTCTACATGGGGAAAAAAACAGAAGTTCTTGAACTACTACAGTTTACAACTGTAGCACACAGATGTGAAAACACAAACTCACTATACTGAACTCACTGTCAAACAAGAACAACAACAAAAAAGTCAAACAACAGTTTAAGGATATCTTCTTTATAAACACTTCAGAGAAATTAATTAGTAGTACAGAATGACTGTCTTTAACTGTGGTTCATTTTAACATAAAGTGTAATCCATGTCTGAACCCTGCACTCAATCTTACAATAACATGTGGGCCTAAAATGCCTTTGATTTACAGGCAACCTAACGTATTTTTGCTTATTTTCACAAGTTAGTGGCAAAGCCAAAAAGGAAACCCGATTTTTTTTCCAAGGGCTGTTTTTCAGTCAACTGTACATAACACTAATTTCAGCTGCTAACCACATCTATTTCAATCCTTTCCTAGTTCAGAATTATTTCCCTTCTAGTACAGTGTCCAGTGCTTTATGCAGTTGTACTCTAAAGATAAACCAATAACAATTTCTACTTTTCCTGGGAGATAGGAATTAAGATCCTGTTCACCCAATATTTTAATTAAGGAGCATAAATAGAACATAACACATGTTGACAAGAGCTGAAGAGATAAAAACTGAGAGAAATGGAACTTTTTCTGGTTGGTCCATCTGATCATAAGACAGGGAATTGGATAAGGTTGTACAAAGGAAAACAGAAACACAAGTTGTAACTATGACAAAAAGCAGGACAAGAGGGGAAAAGACGCGCTAGAAATTCTACCACCCAAACTGGAGCTGATAAAACATAAGGGATGCTCTGAAGAGTTAAAACTGTATACACCAGACTTGAGCTTGATATGAGGAGACAGATCTTTCCCCACCTCTTTGTTTCCATCACTTTAGACAGCAAGTATGGGATAGCTGGCAAGTACAATTCTCCCTGAAAGTCTCTTTCACAGCACTGTTCCCTGCACGCTTTCTAAAATGTAATTCTCAGGAAATGCGCCTTAGGAATTTTGGTCCTTTACAATGCTTTATCAAATACATGCTCAGATGTTACTAGGCTTCCTAATATTCACAATTATTTTTATAAGATAATACAACAAGTAGGAGAACAAACCCCAATATATTTCAATCCCACTCATTTCCTCTTGTACTTTTTCTGGCCACATACATAACTAAGCCAATGCCAAAAATATAACACACATCACTTTCACACTGTATCCATTCTGCACTATTCCTGTAGCCACAGAATGCAATACACTGCATAAAACATACCAGATAGGGCAGCTGCTATTTACATTACAAATTTTGTTCTCATGAAACTTAATAACATTTCCAGAAATGTACTTATTTTTCCTCGATACTGTTCAGAGAGGTGTTCTCTTTGATTAAATATACATGATATAGGTATAAAAGAAGAAGATAAATTTCTAGTGCATCTTGTGTACTTTCACAATTAAAAAACCTGCTATACGTATTTCATTTTTTAGCTTGGGTAGCACATGATCATATAGGCTTCTTACCTGAGAAAAAGGTATATGATACAATTTCAAAAAACCTTCAAAAATGGAATAGGGATATTCTCTTTTTATTATTATTTTAGTAGGTTTTTGTGGGGCTTTATTTTTTTCTTTCCTCCCCTATCCCAACAGTGGATACAAGGCATACTAAATACGTAATTACATGAAAGAGCCACCCGGCTTTCAAAGGAGTCGTTCCAGTGAATTGTGTAAATAATATGCCTTTAAAAACCCTAACATATGAATATAGATTTACCAGTTGTGGAGCAGTTATATACCCGAGAGACAAGAATATCCACTTTAAAAAAAATCCTGCCTAATTATGAACTTACCAAAGAGACTAGCATGGCTCGGAGCAAATTAATACTTTCATAACTTTCTCAAAGTTTTTTGTCTGTTTTCATTTGAAAATAAGAAAAATGTTAATAGCTGTATGTCTTAATTAAGCCAAAAACAACCGCCAAACCCCATGCAGTTAGAATTTACACTCCTTACATCCCAGACCACTGTTCCCTGCACTTAAAACAAGATAATTCTGACTTTCCTTGTCACTGGCAGTTTTTCTTGAAAGCTTTCCATGGTAAGAAGATGACTTTATAAAATAAAGAGGCAACTACAGTAGCCCTCAGCGTGTGACCATAAGAAGCATCTCCCAGGGTTCAACTACCCCACAAACTGTTAGGTCTTCTAACCAGCACATACTGCACCAGACTCATGAAGGGCAACACGCAGTTGCTGTCATAACCAGTGCTTTTTATAATTTCTCAGTTTCTATTGTGTTCAGACATTTTTGTCACATTTCCCCAAACATGTCTGGGGATGATTAAAAGTGGTTTGTGTTCATTTTTTGCTACAATAAAAGTAATTGAGCTATCCTATTAAAGACCCGTGAAGCATTTTCATGAACTGCAAATCAAGCAATCCAATACCACTTATGGAAAGCTGAGAATATTTTCCTGGGACAACCTTAGGATCTATCTTCAAAACAATTAGGTCTCACAAATCAGAGGCTGAAACATACTACCAGGGTTCAATTATAACACTCTTCCTAGCTTCCAAACATAGGCAATGCTGGATTTCTTATCCCAAGCACAGATCACTGTCTTCTGCGCAGCAGTCTTCCCCTTCACCCTATGGCTCAGGGGTTTGCTACATTCTGCAAGCTTTGCTGTGCACACACAGCTCAAACTGCTGTAAACGACTCCTTTTCCTTCAGCCTCCCACTTTTCATGTAATTGCTCAGTAAATTTTCCTTAACATACATATTATGCAAACTCTTCTCTAATCTTCTGGTAACTCCCTAGCTTACAGTAACCTTTTACAAGAGATTCGAGTTCACTAGGTACTCTTAAATGTCAGAGATAAGGGACATAGAAAAGGGTTCATATATTCAGATTATCCAAATAATTTCTTACCTGAGTGGGATCTGGGAGGATCAAATCACAGCTTTCAGGTAAACGTTTGTGAAGAAATGTTTCCCCAAGAGGGTTACTGGAGTTCAACCTCCGGGATTCCAGACCAACAGAAGTTACACACCCCAGAAAGGGGCCAACTTCCCATCTATAAGGTGTACAAGATCCTCATTTCCCAAGTGCTTGAGGGAACTTCTGTAGATCACATCAGAACTAGACAATACTAATGTTTTCATAAATTAGAGCTCTTTAACCCATGAAGCTGATAAATCTAAACCAGTGCACCTGCAGAGCTTTAAATTCAGATGCCATATCCTTCTTTAAGGAGCATAACATGCAGAGACTTGTGTGTGCTTCTTTAGGCAACACCAAAGATGGTGGTGTTAAAAGCAAGCCCTACCCAAACTTACTAAAAGCAATCTCACCGAAGTCTAAAGCATAGAACTATCTGACGGCTTAAAATGAAGATCTTACAAGACCAAGAGTATTAGGCTCCTTCGTAAGCAAGAAAACATAGTTTCTATTAAGCTCCATCATGTCCAAAGCCTGATTCTGGAGCAATTCTGAACAATTTAAAATTTTATTATGCCATAAGAGATAAATCTAATTCTTTGACATAGGCATTCTGCATGAGTTTG
Source organism: Ibidorhyncha struthersii (assembly GCA_013398815.1). NCBI lineage: Eukaryota > Metazoa > Chordata > Aves > Charadriiformes > Charadriidae > Ibidorhyncha > Ibidorhyncha struthersii. The sequence goes on from VZSZ01006533.1 coordinate 260,093, forward strand.
GGCAGAGTTCTGCATCCACATAGCAAGATCAACTACCCTGCCTGAGAGAGGTGTCAGAGACTGAGCGCGTCCTTAATTATGAAGCTCTGACATATAAACATCAAAACTGAAACAATAGCAAGCTAAGAGAATAGTGAATCATCACCTTTATAATAAAAAGCAGAAAGAGCAATATACTAACTGTTTAACCATCACTGAACCTGACCAACTATGAGGCTTTAAGAAAATACCCAACTCTAAGAAATGGGTTGAAAGCTCTTCAGCTTGGGACATTTCAACTTCAGTCTAGATTTCCACCACACAAACTGCAGAGGACAAACCTACATTGGTGGAGAGACAAATGGAGGTTTCATTAGATTTTCCCTCATCTCTAGTTTTATTTAATTCCATAAAATCTCTCAGGATTATTGTTATGTTATGCACCTATCACATGGAAGTGTTTCAAGGATAACTGATATGTTTGCATATGAATGCCAAGTATTAATAACAAACTGCAGAAAATCTTACTTCTACTTTCCATCCAAGGAATTAGTATCTGAATTTTAAAAAGCATATGGCTGCACTGACAATAGAATATATGTTTTAGAAGTTAAGGAGGAGATGCTAAATGACAAAATTACAAAACCAAAATATTTCCAGAATCATTGCATTTTTCTCCTAGGAAAGTGCAATTCCAGTAAAAGAATCCTGTTTTCACCACAGTCCTGGTTTTTATACTCTCTTTTCCAGCTGACTTGACTGAAGTGCAGACCATTAATGTCTGAAGTGCCTTGTTTTGATTATACTGGCCTTTGCTGATACCAATCTAGTTAAGGTAGCACCAAGAATTTCCAGCATAAAACACATTTACAGGTTTATAACTTGGCTTTAAAAATTCTGCTCCAATAGACAGTGGGAGGCAGAAAGGCTCAGATGAGTGCACTATATTACATATCCTATGTGATGCATACTTGCTCACAACAGTATGCAAAGAAGAGGGATTAACTTTAACTCTGAATTACCATGTTTCACAAGCCACCTAAAATGATACTTTTACTTCCCTGTTTATGTAATCAAAATAATGTTTTGTAAGTGTTTGAGCTAATTAAGAGCTTAATTTGCCCAATTCCACAGCTTGGCTTAAATCATAGAAGGTGTCAATATAATATAGGAATTGGAATGTCATGTTTATTGATCACATTTATACACAAACGTTCTCCCCCCTTCCTCCCCTCAGAAGTCAATCGCAGCTTGTCTTCAAAGGGTCAAGATGTAGGTGATGGGATGTTACAGACTTCTAGCACCAACACGCTGCCATTCAAAGAAAGGCTTAAACGAAGATCAAGGCGGAGTAAATTAACTGTAGGTGTTTGCCTTTTAGTAAAAGAGAAACGCACAGGAAACAGCTAGAGTAAAGACAGCTTTCTTTGTAGGTTACTTAAAATGCTATTCTTAAAGCAACGTGTATTTCTGGCCAGTGGTATTGTATTTCCTCTAGCCCGCACAGGAACACAACACAGCTCTCCACTGCTGCACAGAAATATTAAATATAAAAACCTGACATTAAAGGGCAGAGGGTAATGGCATCAGTGTGGGCGACCCACGCTCAGGTAGTGTTCAACTATTATGTCCAGTTTAAATAGGCTGAAAACACGCAAATCCAGCCACTACTGTTTTTAGATAAAGTTGTCAGGTTTATGGATATTTATAGCATGTGTCCAGTCTTGCAGAACTCCATCTTCTTCCACCTCATCTGCAACATAAACTGCTTTTAGCCCACATTAATACAATGTGTTACTGGGATACTTCTCCCATTCTGTATAAGCCAGGCAGCAGATCAATACTCAGCTATGCTGAGGGAAAAAGAAAAAATCATTCCGTTAGAATCCTGATAAAAACACAGACATCAGGAGGATGAACCTGATGCATAGACACCATTCCATCTGGATGCATATGTAGATTATTATTTTTAAATACATCAAAAGTGGCTTTCTTTCCAAGATATGGTTTTAAAGAATCCTTCAGATAGGACCTTTGGTATATATCCTACACCAAATCAGTCTCACCTCAAAACACTTTAACCTCTCTGCTTCTCATTAGAGCTCTTTCTTTTGATCAAAAGTTTCCACCCTTTGTATCAACTCCCTTACCCATATACTTCCTGTGGTGAAACAACAACACTGAAATTGGAATAGCAAAGTTATTTCCATGGCAGCATCTGCTGATGACACAAGCTCAGGTTTATAACTTTTGCTTGGATCAAGGAGGAGTAAGAAAATTTAAGATAAAGATTTTAGAACCAATAACAGCAAACTAAAAATCAAAAGGAAAGCAGCCACACAGAAAAACATTTTTAAAAAAGTGTAAGGTCTTCTATTATTTGAGGTTGCCTAATGTGAAAGTCTCCTTGGAGAATTTACTAACTGAGCATTTTGGGTTTCTTTTACCCCTCAGTACTTTTCTGAGTCAAAAAAGCATATATCCCACCTGCATCAGAGTATTGGTAATATAACATAGCAAGAACAGATGCAGGTCTGTTTGCCTCAGAAGTAAAACAGAACAGCCACACAATCCTCTTCCTATTGTTCTCCCAACCTACCACATAAGAAACAGAAGCTGATGCCATGCCCCATAGGTCAACAAACTTGAGCTCTATGAGACGGTAATTGCAGAGCTGAGATTCCTCTGAGACACCTTGCCTCCAGCTCAGCAAAGTTTAAATCAAGAAAACATCAGCTTCAATGTCGCAGCTGACCTTCACTAGTGTGGACTTGGAGATAGAGAGAAATGGTCTCGGAGAGAAGCTCCAAAGCACGCTTCACCTTTGCAACACATTACTCATCTAAAGAAATGGTTTGCAAATGTAACTCGACGCCCATCTTCTTATAAATGTTCAAGCTCTTGTCAGTTTCACAGAAGTCAATGGAAATTGACAGCAGTAAGCAACTTGCACAAACGAGTTACTACTTACTACTTGTAAGATACTAAGACAAGGCTGGAGAGAATCAAAGCCAACCCATTAGCACCTGCAATGAAACCCTTGTGTTTTAAGGGGTTTTGCTGCTGTAGTTTTTAATTCTCTCCCACTCAGCTCAAGTGACTTGGCTTTTTGCTTCTGTTGGGCTCACAGTACCATAGATCCCTTCACCACCATGTTTCATCATTCCACAACTCCAGTTGCCACGACAACAGGATGCAGCTTATCTGTACTGTTTTCATATTTCCAGTTTTTGTTGCCATAACAACACAATCATTCTGGCTTTCTACAAAACCAGCAACTTTAAGCCACGTATTCTCAAGGACGTAGGATTCATCATACATGTATCTTCATGAGAGAAGAGATTTGTACGGGCAATTTGTAAATTAAGCTATTTTTTCTGAAGGGGGATTTTTCACTCACAAAAGTGAAAAGCTGACAGCAATTGCTAGAGGCAGACTGCTGAGACATCTAAAGCCTGGCCTTTAATAATAGCCAGAGTAATATAGCACGAGGCCACTTCCGAGTGGGGACTCCCCACAGTGTCAGATTGTGTCAAACTGCACAATTGTTATGTGATGTGAGTAAGTGTCCATACTTGTTTCACCCAGGCAGATCTGAATTAGACGCTAGATGCAATTCCCCAGAGTTTTAACCCAGTGGCCTCCCCATTATTACCAGCACCACCACTATGCAGCTATGTGTTTGAAGGTCCATTTTAATTCTGTAATTCGAGCTGTTGTTGCAGATTTCTTTTCAGACTCTGACCCTTTTCACTTTCAGGTGACTGCATTTTGAACTTTTATTTACAGGAAGTGCACATTCATAAGACTGGTGAGAAAATGTTATACAAACACAGCATGCATAAACACAAAACAGTGATGGCTATGAGGGGTATCAGCTAACATGGCACTGTAACTTCATTACACCCTCATTTATGTACTTCACTAATGAGACAAGCACAGGTGTCCAACACGGTCCCTCACATGAGATGAATAACAATAATACAGTCCAACCTGCTTTAGCCATGCTTGGTATCCAGAAGATATAAGTTGGAATCCATCTTTTGGCATGTGTATTCGGGGCTAGGAGAGAATAGACATAAAGAGAGACCTCCTTTTACACTGGGACCTAGCTAACCTAAGTCTAAATTCTGGAGCATTTTAAACAATGCAGATTATTTTTAAGCCACGTATGAAGGTTTAGTCCCCAGTTTAGTTCTTGTTTACTTCTCTGATATCAGCTGCTTTAAGAACACTTTTCTAATAAAGCCACCACAATTTTTACAATTGCCACCACTTCATATTTCAACTCAGTACGTACAGGTATTTCTTTAAAATTTCCACACAAATGCACTTGGATACGCACAGCCTCTGTGGTGGGTGCAGTAGCAGAGACTAACGGTCATTACTGCTTTTGCCACTACATAAAGCTAAATGGCGTCAAAACAGCAGTAGTCAAGCTATGAGAGTGTTTTTACAGTCACCATCATCAACGCGGTCAGACCAGACATTGGACAACATGAAAAGATTAAGGAAAATCCCTGAAGAGGTGCAGCCTTAATACTGGGGTAACAGGAAACTCTGCTCACACACAGCCTTAAATTATGCCTCAAACTGATAGACAAATATAATCTCTTCCCCATTTATTGTTTTCATGCTTTATCGGGTTGAGGAAAAAAAGGCAAGACATCCAATTGCTCTGGAAGCACAAAACATATATAGCATAACTTACAGCTAGAAAAAAAGTATGCAACAAAAAAAATGTAACGCTGCCGGTCATGACATTCATTTGCAGTTCAAAGATGTTCTCACAATCAAGTGGATTCAACTGTGTCGTCCCCCCACCCCCACAGGAGAGTTAGAAATTAAAATCACATCTAAACAACAGGACTAGACAGGACATCTGCAGACACCAAGTCCAGAGATCTTTCTTACTCCTGGAAACTACTTCACAATCCCTTTCTTAATTCAGTGTACTTCCCCTGCAAACCAGGCAGATGTGTGCCCCTACCACTCCTTCTGGAAGGCTGGAAAAATCTTTCTCATTTTCAGAATGGGTCTATTCAAGGTGAGTTTACCCCCATTTGTTCTTGTGTCAGCACAATATTTAGTTCGTACAAACTGTGTCCACCTTGGTACTCATAACACTAAAAAATACAATTGGTTGGAGAGGAAAAATCTGTCATCACTGAATGACAAACCTGCACAGCTATGGTGGGGAGGTAGTCCTGCCTTAGAATCTGAAACTAAAACAAGAACTAGAACAGGCTAAAATCTTGCCTCTAAAGAAAAGCACACATACAAGATTTTACAATGTACTTTGAACACTAGTTATTTTTGCTTCTCTTCAGTTTGAATTGAAAGCCTCCTAAATCTTTCAAAGCAGTAGTAAGATTATGCCCTGGTGTCCTTGCCAGTAATCTCAGTTAAACAGGAATTTTAATAACCACCGTTGTGCTGATAAGTTAAAGTCAAGTGTACCCAGTTACTGCATTCACCTGCTGAGTTTGGACTTGCAATGCTTAACACATTAACAAACTATGTTTTAGGGGACTTCACACAGCTAGAAGCATCATGCTTCGAGACCAAATCCTTACTTCAGCACTAACTTCATGGGTGGTTAGTCTCTCTACTACTGTAAAACGAGGACAACTCTCATTTAACCCACCTCACAGGTTTGCTGAGAGGAACTGCTGACATTTCTACGTGCTTTGGAAATAGAAGAAACTGTATGAAGTGCTATGCATCTAGCAAGAACACTACAAAACCCCACATTTTACTGCTGGCTCAAGTGTTTCAGCTGCTTTTTCAAAGTAGCCCAGCTCGATACACTTACCAAGGGAAAAAAATAAAGCCTTCATAAACAAGAAATAACGACCTTTTGAAATCACAGTGTCAGGAGTAAAGAAACCTGAATACCAGTCTTGGATCTGCCCAGGTTCACACAACAAATCTGTGAAAAATTACTTCGTTTCTTTCAGTTTCTGTCACTTAACCTACAAATTAAAGGATCACAGTGAAGCTTTCTCTTAGGACTGGCAGACTGCTTAACATTTGTGAAGCCCATCAGTCCAGAGTAGTTCAAGTAATTCATTTAAAACACTGATTTAAACCATTTAATTTGAAGACCCTGGTCCTGCAAATACGTAAGGGTATTAATAGGTGTATTGCCATCAACAGGACTACTCTCATACAGAAGTGTATCCAATATCAGAGATAATACCGTATTTCTATTTGGACAACTTACCAACACAAGTTCTTTGTGACTTCAAAAGAAAATTGCCTGAATATCAGTAATAAAAGTAATCAGGACTTTCAGCAGATTAGCAGCTATTGTAAATTCAATTTATTTTTCAATGCTGACAAGTTAAATGTTCAAATAGGAGAAACTAAGACACATCACTCAGCATCATACTTGCAAAATCCCCTCAGTGAAGTGTCTCCTCTACATTTGATAAGCCTGCCCTCACCTAAGAGGAAAATAAACTATACAGAAGAGAAGCAAATTTTACCAGCACAAGGTACGTCATTACCTTCATACTGCTGCTTATACCATTAAAGTGGGGTATTTGTACAATTCATACCAAATGCAAGCAAGCACTGATAGAAAAGTATAATTTAATCAAAATCTCTGGAGCTCTCACCAGCATTTAATGCACACAGACCCACCATGGGCTAAAATTTTACAACCAATCTCCTCAATTTTAAATTTCTGTGGTTCTCCTAGGCATACTGTAAATGACCCCCAGGAACATCTCCTTCAGCAAAGACAAACCATTAAGTAAGTACATCTGGTTAAACCTTTCCGAATTTCAGTCCGAATGACAGCAGACATGCAACTACAAAATTACAAGAGAGGAACTCATACATGCTTGGTAACTTAAAAAAAAATGCCCCTCGTCCTCTGGCCTTTGAAAGATACAGGGGACAGACAAACTCCCTGTTTGAAAGCTGTATTATTTTATCAATCATTAGTAGAATCTTGCATGATTATGATCCATTCAAGGCAGGCAATTCAATGAGCAATACAATTAATTGCCCAACAAGATCTACTCGCTTTCGTATTTTCATGAGCACACACCGTTTATGCTCATGGTTCAATATCATTCATAAGTGTAGTATTTTCTCCTAGCATCTGCTCCAGCATCTTCCATGACTAGAAGTCAGACTGGTAGGGTAATCCTCCTCTCTCTTTCAATAGCCACCTCAAAAAATAACTCTGAAAGCACTCTGACTGCTAACTTCTATCACGCTATTTTGTGAATATTTCACATTTTTATCTAGGTGAGTTACTAACTTGTAATACCACCCTGACAGCTTCCTTTTCCAAGACACTCACATTTATTATTGAGGACTTGCTTTAAGAATGAGCCTTCCATCACTGGAGATGGCTTATTCCATAACCATCAGCGACTTCTCCACAGTTCTGAAATGCAATTTTACCCTGTATGAAATGCCTACTTTCTCTTTAGTCTTTTTGGTGGCCACAGAACATATCATCTATATATTACCCACATATTAAATTATATTATTATATATATTGCAATTGTCTATAAACCCATAGCTTACTTTGCTCATCTCTTTTTCTGCAATCCCTGACTTTTTTCCTTTAGTAATCTTCTCTTCCATTTTTAATCCATTTGATTTCTGCAGTCCCTAGCAAGGCCTAGAACAACAGAATGATTTCTGAGAACAAGTCAGTAATTTAAAATTCAGTGGTACCCCCTTCCCTTCCCTACAAAGGCTGATTTTTAGAGGACATTTAATTACAGGCCTGAGTTCCTATTTTCTAAGCCTAAACACAACCCCTGAAGGCTTACAATATTTGAGTCACAGCTGGAGCTGTGGTTACTATACAGTTTAAATATCAGCCTCTTTACTGTGCAATTTGTTTTGAAAATCAAATCAGATGCCGTGTCATAAACAAGTGCTAATTAAGTACTGAGCGGAAATTGGGCTTTTTTGTGCAAGAAGGGTTCTTAAATATCTGCATCTTCACTTCCATAAGAAAGGATAAATATGTCAAGAATGATAATTATAAAAGGAAACCTACTATGGTACTTGCAAGGCAGTAGTGCTGCTTCTCTATTTCATCTGCTTCCATGTAAGAAGGAAGGGGGGGGGGACGTTGAGACCTGTATGAAATACGTATGTACTAAAGATCTTACGAATCTGATCATACAACCCATAATGCTCCCTTTTCCCTCAGAGAGGACATTCACTCTGGGTTTCCATCATATATGATTTAAATAGACAAGCTAAACCCATCTCTCTCTGTCACTGCAAGGCAACAGTGAAGCTACTTATATTTTCATTCCTTTTAAGTTATGATCTACACACAGTATTTATTTGATGATAACATTGCATTCATTAGATATAACACCTTGTCTGATAAATATCAAGTGAAGAACACGAATAATGCATTTTAATACACTGAAGGTTGCCTCTGAGTAACAATATTCACAACTCCATTAACTAACAGGCTCTCGGCTACAAAGGCAGAATTAGATCTGTCAGTCATTGACCCAGGAGGGCTTGGCCAGTTGCACTGAAGACTGTCCAGTTGAGATGACTCCCACAGCAAAGGAAAATATCCCCTGTGGCCCAGAACTTGTTAATGAGTCTGTGTGCAGTACAGCAATAAACTGAATTCCTGCTACAGAATATACAACTTCATGGTCCCAAACAGATACCTTACTCCACTGTCCGAAGCAGTACTCAAAATAAAGCACAGTTAGATCTGTGGACTGTAATTCAACAAAACCAGAGACAGGATTTTAAAATCTTTTATTATTATTAGGAGAGAAAATCATGAGCTCTCCAATTCTAAAACCGTAATCTGACAATATTTAGTGTGCTCTTTGTGAGATTTTGTAGAAAGAATGAACAAACACCAATTCAGTTGATCATCTGATCTCACAGTTTGATACAAACTCCTTCAGAAGGACACAGCACTCTCAAACAGTAGGCTCTGACTTTGCCTGCAAGATTGAAGAATTCACTGCTCGTGGTAAACATGGCTACTCTGGTTCTTTAGTGAATTTGTTTGGATTTCGTTGACCAGGATCTGCTCCAAAACAACTCCCACGTTTATTGATACTCCTTGACAGATAAAAAGGCACAATTTTTTTTATATACTGCAAGAGCAGCAGCTACCAGGAAAACTACTTTTGCAACATGAAACACCTGGATACCTTCTTAAGGGCTCACAAGAATACTAAGCTACAGCATTCAAAATCAAATGGAGATCTGTGACAGCGCTCCATTAATCTTTGGACAAAGTAACAGCAAGCTCTGCGAACATGCTTATTATAGCAGTGTGAAGAGATCATCTTCGTGCCCATAAGTAAAAACATGCTCGGTTTCACAACCACTTGACATTTTAAGTCTGAAATTCAAGTCCTATATTCAGCCTTCTTCAAGATTGCAAGAGCTGTGGTGAAGTTTCTCACATCTGCGAGGTAAGTATCCAACAAGAACAGTGGCATCCACAGTGCAAACATTATATATAAAACAGGACGCTGGAAACTTGTCTAGAGATCAATAAAATGAAGCTGATGCCTTTTAAGTATCTTGCCTCTTTTTCGTAAGTCCACGGAAAAGTCAGAAAGTTCACCTGGATTCTGATTTTTCACTGAGACTCAGAGCAACAGGAATAGAAAATTCTGTACTCAAGAAAAAGAAATGACAGCCAAGGTGAACAAAATTAAGAAGTCTGGAAAACTATGATCTCCATAATCAGTAAAAGAATCTACAGTGCTAACTTTCACCCTCCTGATCTCCTGCTGAATTTTAGGTAGGGACAAAAAAGCATGCAGAAGAGATGGACTAGAGGACTGCATCAGCTATCCTGGAAGGAAATCTGCAGTTCATACATTAAGCAGAAAAATTTGTAAGAGGAATACTGGGTTTTTTCCTAAAGAAATAGATATGTTTTCAAGAGCAGACTCCAGCACTCAACCACCACATTTTCTGTTCAGCTAGTGAGCTCTCATCTTCTGAACAGACTCTAGCACTCAAGCCAAACATTTTCCTGTCCAATAAAGTAACCAAAAAACCTTCCTTTTTGCAGAACAGCCATTCTATCTCAAGTCATTTCCCTCACAAAGCACTGTGTTACAATTACAATGTGGAACCTGTTCACCCATCATAAGTGACTTGCAATTCATAACTAATTGCCCCGAGTACTTAGTAAGATATATTAAATTTCCTTTTCTCATCTAAATGCTCCATTTCAGCTCTATGACATTTATCAACTCCTTGAGACTGGTACAAGATGTAAATGCTCCTTTGCTTGGCTTAACCAGAGGAAACTCCTCCTTAAAACAAGAAGCACCAAAGATGGGTGCTGTCTCAGAGGACTACAATGAAAGAATAAAGCAGGGGCATCAGAAGCAGCTGGATATACCTAACAGGCAGCCTCTGGCAGCATCCCCATGCAGAACAAGTATCTGTAAGAAGACTAACCAGAATTAGCCTAAAATGTTGCAGAATTGACTGGCCAACCTTTAAAAACCAAAAAAACCAAACAACAAACAAACAGTATGTTTTGTCTCCCAAGAAAAGAAATCTACTGAGACCTAGTACTGATAACTATTGCCAAAATGAAGCAGTCACTATGTAAGGCCTAAGTAAATCTACTCCCAATTTAGAACAAATTACAATTAGTGCTAGACTAACCCAATCTTCTTCTTTAAGAAGATCACTGAAGTCCAGACAAATTAGAAGTAGTTAAGCATTTGATAGATGACATGTAGGAAGTTACTAGTTAAAATGGAGAGGATTAGGATTAATACCAGAGTTGTAAGGAGGATAAGAAAGTAAAAAGGGTAAAGAATCACAAGCTATTTTGAAAAGGGAACCATCAAACAATACAGAGATGATCCTTGTTGAAATCCATTATTAATCTTGAAAGTAATGTTAAAATATTCTCACTAATGGCTAAAAAACAAACCAAAACCCACAACCAACCAAGAATTACCAATGTGCTAATGAAATTGGCGGAAGACAAGGATAAGAGACATCATAAACACATAGGACATAGCATCTTGAAGACTTGGGTATCAGAACCAACAAAAGATGTACTTAAATTAAAAAGTAACATTATTTCCATTATAAACTAGGGACTCAGTAACTAAGAAGAGGGAAAGAGGCCCTGGGATATGTTACTTATCAGATAACGATGGTTCACCAATAAGACGCAGCCATGAAGATGGCAAATACTACTATAGGATACCGTATAAAGTGAAAAATCCCCAGAAGAGAGAAATTAAGACTACTGCTTTTGTACCAGGAACAAATAAAACCTTTCCTGGAATATTCTGTATAGCTCTGGTCACTCATGTTCCAGGTAGATTAATCAAATTCTGCAGCTGTTTAAAAAGGTCTGCTAAGGTGATCAAGAGTTATAGGAAATGTCTTATGACAGAAAGAAAAAAAGAAAAGAAAAAAAAAACTTGTTTAGCCTGACCAGATCCAGCTCAGAGGAGAATATGATTGCTCTCCACAAATATATGCAGATGAACACAGGGGAGCAAGAGCTGTTTAAGCTCAAGAACAACATTGGCACAAGAACAAATGAAAATGAATTAGCCGTGAATTAAATTAAGCTAGAAAATAATAATGAGGATTCTAGCTTTCAAAGGAGTCAAATTTGGAATAGCTCTACAATGGCATAGCAAAGAAAATTCTACTCAAGAACTGCTTTGAGTAGCTTGCAAAAGGGACTAGACAGTACACTGTGGGCCAACATCAAACTCAAACCCATGCTCCACAAGACCTGTTCCGATCTCATATGGAGATGTTTCCTCTCACTGATGGGTTCTGACTGTTTTGCCTCTGCATAAAGTCTTATTTTAAGATCAGTGAGATACAGATATATAGGAATATCTTCTTGTCAGCAAAACCCTTTCAGGACATTTATGCTTGTTTATAAATAACAGCCGTGACAAAGTAATAGAGCAACACACTTCACTGGAGTCACCCCAGTCAAATAGAGAAAAAAAAAGGAAAAAAGTTACAAGAAGAAAATTAATAGGGAATGTAGATTTTTGTTCTTTTGAATCTATTAGCAACAGAAAACACCTTCTGTTATATTTGGAGAGGGTATTAACATTGTCAACATCTCTTGAGATGCTTCCAAGACCCATCTTCTAAAACAAGATCGAATCATCATTTATTGAGACTACACCCACTTCTCATTGTTCTAATTTGCAGGAGATGAATGATAGCTGGCTGCATTTCTCAATCCCATTGAGAGTTTTGGCATAGAAGAAGGGCGGGCATTGAGCAGACCCAATGAACTACCCCCCTGGAGGATCGCCAGCATCTTCCTAACAGACAGAATTAGGCCAACTATCCATAAACTAAAAGCAACTCCCACATAAACACAGCTCCATTCTGCATTGCTCTGACAATAAATAACAAACGATGTGTGCAGAGAGGGAGAGTGACTATATTGTATGACAGACTTTCACGCTAGACCATTTTTCTCTGAAACAACTAGAGACTGTTTTGGTTGCTATATGGGCAAGCCTGGAAATATTAAAGTTTTCTTTTCTAGTCAGAATGCAGTCTAGCCCTGCTTTGTATCCAAGCCAACAGAGCCATCACCTTTCTCCTGAGTATTTAATCCATCCTCCTATATTTGAAAAAAGCCTCACAATCTGTAATAACAACTATGTCCCGAGCTGGAAACATCAAGAGAGAGGACTCCTACAAACAAACTGAGAGAATCCACATGTAGGCACAAAGCCAGCTGATGGAAAAACCACAACAGAGTTCCGCACTGGCTGGCATCTCCCAAACTCCCTTTCTACAATCTTCTTCAGATGTCTTGCTCCAGGTGCTTCTAAAGAAGATGGGCCAATCTAAACTACAGTTAAAAGTACACTTATTACTGTTCTGCTAACAGTACTTAAGAACTTCTTCTTCATTCCTTCATAGCATTTCCCTTCTTACCATGGGATGAAGGAAATTAAAACAGCACTAAGGCACTTTGCTTCTACTAGTCCAAACTGGTTACTCCAGTGGATTCTGCCAAGAGGTTGCATGGCTCCTGCTCACAGACTGTAAACAGTTCTGTCCTTCCCTCAAGAAGACTGGAAAGACCCCTTGCCGAGCTTTCCCATTCTTCCTCATTCTCTCCTTCCTGCTGCTCTCATCAAGATGAATGCACAGACCCTGTTTCAGACAGTGAGGGGAGGGAACATTAAATCAAATGTTTCTCAATTCTTGGTACAGAGGAGCACTAGAATCAGCTAGAGAGCAGAGAATTGTGATCAATCATTTGTTTCCAAGCAAAATCACTGTGGAAAAGTGAAATAATTTAAAACTGAAAGTCTTCATTGCTGCTTCTCAAACCCTGCCATCACAGCTAACAAATTTGGCTGTGCACACACAGCTACAAGCAGGCTGAGCACCCATTGGTTAATGGAACTACGCAACTTGCAGATAAAAGAGAAAAAATGAATTTTAATGCAGTTTTTAGAAATACTTGTCATTGTTTCAGCATTGCCATTTAGTGAATGGGACCGATTTCTCTCTCAGTAGGGGATGATATTTTAATGATGTAACAATGTACTTCCCAGAAGAAAGACAAGCCTCATGAGGCAGATTAAAACTAAGAATATTCAGATCCCATTAAAAACAGACAGTTTCAAGCCATTTTTAAAATTAATTTTGTTTAATGATAAAATGTGCTATCTTAACAGGTGGCTAGCCAATTGTAAAATTAACCAAAACATGGTCAGAAGCACAAGGCTAGCTATTAGAAGAGCTGGTTTCTTTCTATTCTGTCTGCTATTATCAGTGTACCGTGTGACCCTACACAAATTCCTCCAGTCTATGACCCCTGGCAAATTTCTGAGCTTCAGCTTTCTCTGTCTGCAAAGCAGGGGTAGCATTTGTCCAACACCGGAGTTCCTCAAGACCTCAGATAAAGAGACACTAGAAAGTACTGTTGCTTAATAAGCAGGACATATTTAATGCAACTCCCAGGATGTTTATTTTCAATAGTTTCTGCGGGATCAAGAAGTTTTTCTCAGCACTAATCAGCATCCTGTCAAGAAAATAGCTTCATTTTTGATTGCTTATTAATTGTATTTTGAGCACTTACTATTTAGCTGCAGCCACTGGACTCAGCTATGCTACAACTCATTTTCAGCTTCCACGGCTAAACACACAACACTGCATTCAGCCCTGCTGCACAAAATCACTTAAAATACATAAATAATACATCTTGTTGAGCACCTCCTGAATTGTAGGAAGGAGGAAATGAGGAAGACTCAACTAATATTGGCTATTAGAAATACTAGTTAAGTTTGCCACTGAGAATGGCTAAATATTACACAAATCTCACCAGCACACATGGAGGTTAGAGATGACACAGCGTAAGCAGGCAAGAAAGTGAGAAAACAGCTTATTCTATCCACATTGTTGAATTTAGCATGAAATTTTTTATGCAACAAAATCAAGTTGCTCGGCTTGCTGGTTTTGCTGGTCTTACATGTGATCTGATCATTTATACCCTACATACTGTTGCGGCAATCACTGGGAAAATGAGTATGACAAGAAATGCACCTACACAGATGAAAAAAGTCAGTGCAATCCCTTCACTCAATTCTTAATGAAAATTCATAATTTCCCGGTATAACTCCAGTTATACCTGGACTCTCCTTGTAACAGAAAATAACTACTTTTCATTAACAAGTTTTATGATACAAACATACTACCAGAACACTAAAATCCAAAGAAAACAAAACAGCGTGGATGAACACATTCACTCAACAAGCATATCCAGTCAACATTCATACGTCAGGAAATACTTTCTGATCCCCACTTTAAATGTTTTTAGAGCATGAAATGAATTTTAAATAAGAGCAGACCACAAAGCTTCCTCTGCCATTTAACTTCTAGTCTCAACTCATTCTTTCCCCTACTTCAGTAGCTGCTAACACTGAAAATAAGCAAGAATACAATGTAACTTTATATTTTCATCTCGTTTATGAGATCAGAGCTTGGTTGGCCATTGGAAATGCTCTGAAGATCACCATTTCACTTTTTCTTCATTAGGCACCTCTTAAAGAGGCGATCTCCAAACTCTGTACGTTCCTACCTTACCTCTAGAGGTAATACACAGCTACAGAATAATTTTATTTCCTTCCTCTGAAATCTTCATTATCTCTTTCCATATCACAAATGCCTACAGAATATTGAGAATGTTGAGGCCACTGCCACATGTCTTTTGTCTTCCAAGGATTATTTAGGAAATCCTTTGCCTAACCAAACTTTGTGGTTAGAACAGTCTGCTTTATCTTACTAATGAGAATGATAATTTAGTACCATATACTCATGAGGAATTATAGCTCTGCTGACTGGCAAATAATTTGCCAAGGCAGATTAGTTTAGCTGCATAAAATAAATATCCACCTGCACATACTAGCACTAATCAGGGCGTGAAATTAAACTTTTTATTCAGTGGGAAATAACTGCTGCAAGGCGGCGATTTAGTCTGGGAAGCAAATATTAAGGTCAGCCTATTCTCTCTGATGTTTATAGTATATATTACAGTGCGGAGAGCATGGTGCAACAAATTCTGCTTTTTAAGTCTATGAAACTAAATACTTCAGTGATGCGATAGCAAATTTGACATTTGCTTTTCTAATTGCATACATTTAATGGAGCAAAGTGGCTGAAATGAAACATTACCAGAGAAGCGAGGGCGAAGTTACTGAAGTACCAAAGGCCTGCACCAAGTGCAGAAAAATCTACGGCACAAAGTTCAGGGGAGAAGAAAATAAATGAACATTTTCTTTACAATATACTAGTCCCAACAAATCCTCAAACTAAGAGGATGTTATTTCAGTCCTATTGGAAAAAAATTACTAAGCATATGTTTAATATTCAAGCAGGATTTGCAACTCTGCATTTAGGAGGCAACGCTCTGCTATCCCAGCTGTTCTACAAAAAATATTTTCATTGCTTTCATGCCACTTTTGCTTTGGATACCCAGGACTCTCTGCCACAATGACCACAACACAAGTACATTATTAAGAAGACTATAAGGTTCTCGAAGCAGAGCTTTATAACTAAAGCTAACAAGACCTAGGTCTAAAAAATCCCAGTCCTACTGACACCATAAATCATACAGGTTCAGTGGAAACAGAACCTCTTTTAAAGTATCAGCTTCTGTCCACCTGTTCCATACATATACACACACAAATAGAAGAAAAAAAGGGGAAAAAAAACCCAACCAAAAAAACAGATTCTAAGTCTGTAATCCTTTAGACCTCCTATTACACTGACTATTCCTTACTATACTACCTGCTAGTTATGTAGAAGCTCCTACAAACATAAGAATAAAAAAAAAATAATTAAATTCAGGCTTTTCTCTCACAAAGAAAAACAAGAAAAAGTCAGAAACAACAACAATAAAACCCCCCAGATGCATCTTGAAAGACAACCAAAACATTTTGGTTCTCCTGTGAAACTGGAAGGCCGTGAGGACCTCCTAAAATCTTGTCACACGGAAAGAAAAGGAAAACTGTAATTTGGGGTGAAATGGAAAAAAGACATTCACAAAAAACGCTATTATCAACATCTTCCTATTTACAAGCCAGGAAATTAAGTGAAGTACTGCAAATTGATTCATTCAGAAAAACTGAGAAATTATAACTTCATTAAATACCAAGCTATTGCCTCCCAAACCATCCTAGATAGGATCCCAAACTGGTCAGGTACAGCTCCAAGAACTGCTAATTAAACACAACTGAAGTTGTCGCTAGTCCGTTCAAGAAAACAGATGTTGCTTCATAGAGCTTTGATATTTTTCTTAAATACCTTTCAAAATGAGGAACAAAAAATATGAACTCTTATAAAAAGGGCTTTATTGTATTTTTATAGCATATTACATACCTTGTAACAATCATTCTGTTAAGTGTGAATGTCAGTTTTATTTTCTGTCCCTTTTTTCCTGGCTATTTACAAGCTTTGTAAGAATCGTTCCTTAATTAAGTCTAAACATAGTTTTATATAAATGGATTCCTGGAATTAAAAACGTTCAGACTTAAGAAATGATTGTTACAGAGACTGTAACAGGCCGTAAAAAAGAATGCCACTTTAAACAAAGATTTCTCATTTTAATTAAAAAGATAATCATCAGAACATTCGTACACTTAACAGAACCATTTCAAGCTACTTTGAAAAAATATCTACTATTCTATGCAGGCATATGTAGTTTACTTTATATGACATTTAATCAAAGTCTCAGTTGAGCCTATTGCACTCATACTTTAAATACTGGATCTACAGTTTTAAACACTTTATTCAAATATGAAAGTTACTTATTGAGCACCTCATTTCTAGTACTTTTGTAAATGGTTATGACAACAGAAATCCCATATTCTTGGAGGCATAAAAACACAGCTCTGTAAGGCAAGGGGTTTTGGGAGGGATTTTTGCGTGTTTTTTTTTTTTTAAGCTAACGGGCACATTCGCCTCTCCTTTTAGCTTGTGCATCAGTCTCTTACACACCGTACTTTACGAAGAGTGTAGTTTTATCTGTAGTATTGTGGAAACATGAAAAGGTGCTAAGGGGAACTAAGACAAGTTCCACTCTGGAAAAATCCTTGGTGAAGATGTAGAACACTGGACTATATAATTTACAAGATCTTATTTTAAATCTATGAACTGTCTTCCATTCAAAAAAAAGCTTTGAAAGATGACATGTAGAATACATGATAGAATACATCCATTAACCAGCAAAAACAGTCTTCCCTGGTGAGCAGTTGCTTAGTATTGCATAATGCTAATTTAATATCAGAAATAAATTAGGTTTCTTAAAATGTAGAGGTAAATTGAGTATGCAAATGAAGTTAAATAAATTACTTGAGCATTAGACTATACATATTGTAGCTGACCATGGATAACTAGGAAACTGGTAGCAGATATTAGCTAAATGTACTACTGTTTCATTGGCAAGTAATCAAGCCAATACCACCCCGTAAGAAGGCAGCCTTCTTTTACTCCCATCAAAAAGTTGCATAGACGTGAGCACACACAAAAAAAAGAGTCCAGTTTGTCTTTCAAAGCATCAAATATAGATACTTTAAAGCAAGATAATTTCATTTACAGTATTAGCCTTGGATGAAGTCTCTTCATGACATTTTTCTATTAAGAGTTAGACTTGAAAATAAAAAACAGATTGCCAGGTCCATCTTGCCTGATACCTTGTGACTCAAGAGAGCTGCTCAAAGTCAATGCCAAAAATTAGGTACTGACATTTTTAAGTGGAAAGAGTATTGTTTTCTAGAAAAGCACAAAACCACTACCACCTACAGGGCTGCTTTTCAACATGAAATGAAACCTACCACAAATTCATATCAAAAACAAAACTACCAAAAGCTGGAGAGATAATTTGAGTATTTACCTACCATGGCACTTGGGAAACTCTCAGGGAAAATCAATAATTAATAGCAAAGCCCACCTCAACCCAAACTGCGAGCCACCTAATAAGGAAGACGTATACGTAGCATATCGCACACTTGGATGAACAAGATAATACACTGCGAGTGATTCAGCATTAGTTGGGAGGACGCACAAGCTGATCTACTACCTCTATGTTGATAATTGTACCAATGCCATCACTGCAGTACCTAAGGACTTTCTGAGTGCTAAAAGGCAGAAACAAGATGCATCCTAGGAGGGCCAAGCTGCTACTTGCAACTGATACCTCATGTATCAAAACAACCTACCTGTGTGACACCTCCACGAACACGAGAAGACACCAGCAAGCCTGACAAAAACTTCACTTCATCAGCATAATTAAACTAAGAGTCATATTCTAGACAGACATGTGCTAAAGCAAAAGCCTCAGATGTGTTAAACAAAAGCTTTCCTCACTCTCAACCTGTAAGCAAAAACACCCTAAAAAGTTCAGAGGGGATGGAGGGAAGCCACTTCTTTCACTGCACTTTTTTACAAGCATTTTGCATACAAGAGGCATTTTAATATAACATTGAGGAAAGTGGTTTAGCTTTTAGTTCTCAGCACAGCCTGATCTTGATAATTCATCCCCTTATCTGGTGCTCTTAACAGATGCATCTCCTGTAAGAGCAGCTCTCTCTCACGCTCAGGTCTCTCCTTAGTGTCAGGGAGCTTTATTGTTCGAGTGGAACACAGCCAACTGCAAGATAGACAGGAGGGATTTCCTCCAGTCCCAGGCCCAATCTTGGATGGGAATTTTCGCACAGGGGGTGAAAAAAGCAGCATAAAAGAGGTCAGCATAGCATGTTCACAATGCTGTTTGGCAGAAGACAAAAACGTTTCAGCAGAAACTTTTCAGGATATGAAACTCACTATCTAGAGGCAGGTTGTAATTACCAAGTTTGGCCAAACACAAGTGCAACAGGATCTGGGACACTACTTTGGCCAATCACACACCAAAGAGAGTAGTTTATTATTACTAACTGCTACCTTGCCTACTTAGGCATCCACAGCATTTTCCCACTTGACCAAGCTGAGACTATAAATCTGACAAACTTGGAGACTACTAGCAAAAGGGTCAAAAACTCTCAAGAGAAACAAGTTCTACAAGATTAAAAAATCAGAAGCCAAACAAGTGTTTTGAAGCTCAATTAAAAATTAAAATTTGCAACTAGCATTTCCTCAATTTCATCTTGGGCATATGTTCTGGAGGTTTAATAGAATTGCTTCTTCTTGATGAGCTTAGATTTAATTCTGTACCACTGGAAGCACTAATCCAAAACAAACTTTTAGTAACTGTTGCCAGCCACTTAAATGATATCCTTAGGGAAAGAACAGTTTGGGGCACCCGAAATTTACATTCAATTCAGTTGGCACCAGTTTGTTTTCATTTCTAAATCTTATGTTTCTGGCCAAAACACTTAGAAATACCAACAAACAAAGAAAGAGAGAATGAAACTACAGTTTAAGGGCATCACGCCTCAAATCTAAGTAAACTAGCCACATTTGAAGAGCATCTTGGATGCAAGTACCTCCCAAGGCTGTTTTCCATGCCAAAGGCCAACTAGCAAACCTAAACAATGTAAGTGCTCTTCACACTCACTATCAACGATACACTGCTGCAGCAGCAGGTGAAAGATTTAAGAGTCAGTATTTACAGCTCTCATTGCAGAAATGAAGGAAAAACAAAATAAAATTGCAGAGAGATGTACAGAAGGATAGTCTAAGGTGTATAAATAGAGAGAAAAACCCAAGAACTACATGTGCAAGCCCTCCCAGTGCCTCTGGGCCCCTCTGCCAGCTCCTGCCTCACTCGACTTCAACTTCTCCCGCTCCCATGTAGCACCTGCAGCCCCCAACCCCCCCTCCAGTACAATGATACTTCTCCACGGATTTGGGGACCCCGCTCCCGGCCCGCAGCCCCCCCTTC
>VZSZ01006533.1:281187-296928 GCA_013398815.1 Ibidorhyncha struthersii
TGTGGCTAATGGCGGGGTGCAGGGGCGGCTGGCAGCAGGTTCCCCTCGCAGGACGCCTCACCCGCAGCCCACGGCCCCCACGAGAGCTTGGCTGCTCCCTCGTTTTGCTCCAATGCTTGTGCACTGTCAATTTTCAAGTCAGCTGTGACTGGTACACCATCTAACATTAACTCTGTGCATTAACCGGTGTACCCCTGCATGTGTCGAACGAGTACCAAAAATATCCGGTGACTTTTGTACGGAGAGAAAACCGGTCTGAAGGGACCACTGCTGCTCCTTGGCAGGGGATATGAAACGGAGGAACTTGCACCACTGGAGCGGGTCAAGAAGACATACATCATTCTTGAGCGATGTTTGTTCAAATCAGTCCCATAAAGAACGCTCCTCACATAAACAGACTCGCGTGGTGATTCAGTGCCCTTACACTTAGCTTTTTTTCCTAATAATGATGCTAAATCAATTTTCCCTGAAAATCGGGCCAAGTCCTCCTTGCTGTACCGAGCAGCAAACAAAAAAAGAATTGATCAGCGTCCCTTTAATAGTAGCTGTACATAGACTGGAGGGCATTTACTATATCCCCTCTTTAATCTTCTCTGTTGCACACCAAACAAGACCAGCTCAACTCTGTGGCAGCCATCGCTTCTAATCCTCTTGGTTTTGTTAATTTTGTCTAATCTCTTTCTAGTTTTCCTACATTTTTTTACAGTGTGCACGAAAGCTGAAGCCACCTCTCGTGGAGCAGCAGACAGGAATTACCTCCTGTGTCTTCAGTACTAATTATAAGAGCCTGCTAAGTTTTTGCTTTCTCTATAGCAAACATGTCACTGATTCCTATGCAGTTTGTCATCCAGTAAAACGTTCAGATTCTTTTCCTTGCTGCATTTATATATTTGACTCTGCCTCTTAAGCGAGTTACCCTGAATTTCTTCCTATTTAGAGGCAAAGGAGCCAGCCACAAACATCAGCACTTGCTTGCTGACATGCAGCTTAAACCCATTCTTTTTGTTCCTGGTTTTGACCTGTAAAGTTAAGCTTCAAGTGACAGGTACGAAACCAGCATCTCCTCTGCACCAGCCCCTTCCCTCATTTTCTCTAAACTCCCCGTCTCCTCTGGATTTTAAAACAAGATAATCAGAGAGAAAACGATGCAGAGGATATGCCCATTACTGGATTCCTTGCAGGGAGGTATGACCTGGGTGGTGCCTCATGACCCAGTGCCAGGAGTGTGTCCTCCAGCCAATGACCCAGCAGAGGTGACAGGGAACGTCAGCCCATGCAGGGCGTGATGCTGGGTTGAGCAATGCTCCCAGAGCAGTGGCTTGAGAGAAGGAGGCAGGGATAACCTTACGTCCTCCCCTTACAATCCCAAGGCGTAGAAATCTTCCAAAGAAAGCTTTCAGGTCACCAGGATGTGGGCTGCTATTCTTGGACTGGCCCAGCCACGCTCTTGGTCATCACGCTTTAAGCCCAGACTCTTAGCAGTGAAACGCCTGAAATGCTTGGATGTAATGGGGCTGGGCGTTTTCCAGACTGCTGACAGCACTGAAAACACTTACCACAATTATATAAATAACAGTAATTATAATAAGGGAGCCCTCTAATTACAAAGGGACAGCTCCTGTAACAGTACTGCAGGCAACTGGGGGCCGCCAGCGCTTGGGGCATGGCTCTCCTGCGTCTCCTCCCTCCGGGCATCGGCATCCTGCAGTTGGCTGGGATGTAAATGGATCCTCTTCATAACAGCGTGACGGGCTTGAGGCTTTGATTGCACAGTTTATTTGTCAATAATATCTGATGCTGGCCTAATTGTAGGAAAATTGAAAATTGTAATGCTTCAGCACTAGACACCACTGTCCCAAAGCCCTCTAGCCTGATTGATCTGTCTGGACTGTAACTTATAGGGGTTTAATGTCTCTGGGTCATAAAAAGCATGAACAAAGTGGAGCCAAAACTAATGAGTGTTTAGGTGCTGGCCTTAACCTTCATGGAAGAAGAGAGTGGCTCAGTTACTCTGCTATACTGCCATCAGGACCCCACGATGCAGGACGCCTGCAGAGGGACAGGGCAAGAGTCTCCACCACAGCACAGAGAGACCGAGGAAGGACTCAGAGAGGCACCACTTGGCCCAGCAGCACTGAGCATGGAGGTCACACGTCACCGTGTGACCCTCGATGTCTGCAGCCCAGCCTTGTGGTCTCTTCCCACCACAGGATGCTCACTGCAGCTAGACAGACAGCTCTCTGCCCACCAGCTTACTGTGTACGCTGCAGCCCGTAGCAGGAGAATGGTGAGCATGCTGAGCTGTGACATCCACCAGATCCCTGCTATAGCCCTGTGCCATCAGGGTGTCACGTCACACAGTGGGAGGAGAGGCGTTGGAGAGGTCTGTGGTGTGTAAGGCAGGGGGAAGGCACACTTCAAGTTCAGCAGATTTACAACCAATTAAGTAATGATTTGTTTGGATTGCAGGAACCAAGAGCCGGCTGTGTGTGGTCAGTGCTGTCTCTGTCACAGTAGAGCTGCCCTGACCAGCTTCTCTTACCTTCCCCTTGAAATAGCAATCATATACCCCCCCTTCCACACCCTCACTGCAGAGCATGTTGTATGAAACAAGCCATATAGTGCACAGGGAGCTCACCGTCCTTCCAGATGAAGGATGCTACCTAACAGTAAAGATATTACTGTGATTATTTTTGCAATAGCATATTGCTCTGTGCATTCTGGACTCTGCGGACCACATCCACGCCTGGTGTAACGCCATGTTAATTTGCTGTGGCAATCATTAATTGGGTAAGGAACAGCTGGTGCTTTGCTTTAAGTGAAGCTGATTGGGTCAGTAAGTAACTGTTTGGTTAAGCGATCTACAGCAGGTACAGCCCTACCTCTCTCTCTGCTCCAGGGGGGTTTCACTTCTTGTCCCAGTGACCCTTGGAGGAAGCAGCAAGATTTGGCCATGAAACGTTAGGGAGCTTTAATCAGTGCAGTTCCTTTGGGCATTATTGCCTGAATTTTAATATTTTGAATAATAAAGGATGATTTTAAATTAAATTTGTGGGCTCACCATCTGTGTGTGCTTGGCCTTGTTTTCCTCTGCTTTGGCAGTCCCTTGACTTCATTCTTTCCAAGTTGCAGCAAAAAGGAAGGGAAAAGAGGCAAGATCACTGGTGGAGGAACCTTTTGTTATTCCCTTTGTCCTGCAAGATCTTGGCAGCAGCAGGCACCTTTATTGTGGATGTGCTTCACAGTGCTGAGCACACAGACAACGTTTGATAATGTAAGAGATTGTGAGAGGGAGACAGGGACCCCTGCACCCAGAAATGTCCCGGTGGTTCAGCTCAGCCTCTCCATCCCAGCTTATCTGTGACAGCGATGTGCTTCACACAAGGCGCTGGCGCCTCAGCTGAAGGGGCTCAGTATGCAGTGGCCTGGGCATCTGGGAGTGGGATGGCTCCCTGCAGCCTGTGGGCAAAGTGGCTTTTTTAGGACAAAGGGACATTGCTGCTCAGTTGTGCAAGAGCAAAAGAAGAGAGTTCAAGACCACGTAGTATGAATTCTGTTCACTGCATGGCTGGAGCAGGACAGTACCCATCACCTGGTACTAAGGAGGTGTGCAAGGCTGCACACGTGGAGGGGATCACCAGAGAGAGAGGAACCTCTCTGCAGAGGTTTATCTGCAGAGAAACCAGAACAGTCAGGCTATGGATTGACATCACAGGTTGAGCTGAATTTATTCCTTGTGCTGCTGAAAAGGGGAGCTGCATCCCCTCTCCTGCCTCTGCCAGCCACGTGCTTATTCCTCTCACCTTGAGCCAGCTCTGACGCTTGTTTGCTAGCACAGTGAACTGTTTTAATTCACTATAGTGGCAGAAAAAATTATAATCAGGAAATACAATCTAAATGCTTCTTTGTTGGTGAGTCAAACTGGCTTTTCTTGTGATCAAATGGCAAGGGCAGGTGGAAATTGCACTCCAGGGCAGGGGAAAGTAGGATGAGACTGGTCCGTCTCAGCAATGGGGAACTACTAACGCAGCAGATACCAAGAGAAAAATCCTTGTCTTCACACTGTCAGGGTCTCTTGACCATCCTGGGGGTCGACAGCCCTCCCTGCTCCCATCATTGCTGCCACTGGAGGCTCTGGGTTACCAAGGCAGAGAATAGAGGGGTGTCTCGGGAAGGCCACATCCTGGGAGTCTGGGATCCTCACAGGGATCCTGAGCAGGGAGTCCTGAGCTCATTTCCTAATTTCCCATCTTACCACTGGGGCTGTACAGCACTGGTCCATACTGGGATTGACTTGGTCACTGGGAAGCAGGAGATGCTGAAGCCCTAGTCCCAGACCTCTCCATAGACACTGTTGGTACTTTGTTTAAAATCTGGCTGAAAAGAAATCAGGGTGATAGCAATGTTCTTGAATGGGGACTATAGCCATTGTCAGCAGCCTTCCCAGTTTCCCCCACAACTTTGCCAGAGGCCCCAGTGTCGAGCACGGGGCTGCCTGCATACAAAAGCATGCACCCCGACTCGCAGCCAGCCGGATCCCCCCAGCACAGATCTGGAAGCGCTTCTTTACCCCCAGACACAGCCCCTTTGCTCGCTGAGGCCTGGCCACCTCCCCACACATCCCACGCTTCTAGGATGTGTCCTCTGGTGTTTGTAGCACCTTCCATCAGCCTGTCCTTGAGACAGCAGCAATGATGAATTCGTTGGTCCTTCAGCAAATGCAAGAACCCCGGAGGAGCATCGCCGGGGGCTCAGCGTTGCTGCCTGGAGGGTTGCAAAGGGGGAAGAAAGATTTCTTCTTACGAGGATGAAAAAACAAACCCAGACCATCAAACCTGACCCGACAGAACAAAAACAACCCCAACAAGTACCGCGTAGTCAGAAAAGCCTTTTAAAGCCTCATGAATATTTAGCTTGTCCTCATGTAAAATATATGACTTTGTGTAAGGATCAGGCAAAGGAGGTGCATGATTTTTTTCTGATTTATGGGCCCAGCAACGGATTATTCATAGCAGAGCAGCTGTGTGGAAAGATTCATCCACTGCAAAATGTGATTGTACATCAGGCAGTGTGAGGGAACAGAGCTATGACTAATGGCTACTTTACATATAAATGAGAAGGTTTGCGCTAGGAACTGTAAAAAAAAATACAATCGTTCAGCTGACGGGCCTGGCCTCTTTATCGCAAGTGCTGCACAGGGGCCGGGGAAAGACAGGAACAAGCCTGCCTGAAGGCGCTGCCTTCCCTCACATCCTCCAACATGCAATAAATAAGGCAACAGCAGTCAAGGCTTCCAAGGGCCAAATTTGTTGCTGGTGTCAATCTGCAGGCTGCAATGGGGGAAGGCAGATATGGCTTCTTCTGGCACGGGTACCCCTGGAAGTCCCTCCTGGCCAGGGTGGGGTGGACCCCACCGCAAGCATCATGCTTGAAACAGAGGGGCAGCGCGAGTCCAGCCCCAGTGTAAGCCCTTCACTTCCCCTCCCCGCTGCGATCACAGCCTCCCCCACGCTCCCTCTCCTAGCCGAGACGGGTTGTCTAGACATTGCAGATGTGGACAGATGTTGGGGCTGTAATTTATAACAATGGCCTCCAGAAGGCAATTCCAATTTGTTTCGCTAAAGCTTTAAGTTACAGGCAGCAAGATCTCCTGTAAATACTCTTGACTTACGTAGTAAGTACATAAGAGAGTTTGCCTGGTGAAAGCCCGCTTGCTGCAGCAATTACAGCTTTCCTCACGCCTCGGAGGGATATTATGATTCATAGGTCCAAAAGCAATTGCCCTCCTCTGCCGTGGACCCAACGAGTCCAAGAGTGACCCGAGTTCCAGGTGCAGGCACACACGCAGTTCAGAGGTCGCTTCTCCAGCATCATTCACCTGCTCAGAGGAGGTGGTTGGGATCCCACCTGCAGAGCCAACCCCCATGCCTCGTGTGCTGTCTTCCTCATGGGGCACATCCCTGCCATTTGGTGCCTGAAGTACAAGTCAGAAAAGGGAATTTTCCCAGCCCTTTAAAAGGTTCCCTAGAGGGAAACCTCTCCTGAAAGCAGAAAGACCCTCACAGGAGAGGTTTCCCTCTAGGGAATCCTTTTGACCCCAAAGGAAAATGGAGCGCACAGGCTTGCCTCTGCCCAGACTCCTACCAGCCCAGTTCAGAGCATCACAAGGCCTTCTCCCTCCATCAGATACCACCCAGTATCCCAAACACACTCCTTTTGCTGGTCAACCCTCCTGCAAAAGACAACCATGGTACCAGCTTTGCAAACCTGGGGCAGATACCATCACAAGTGAAGGACATACTAACAGCAGTGAGCCTGTAGCCACAGGAGAAGAGAGCACCAGGAAGGCTACATTCATGACTAACTAGCTTGTACACTTCTGCTGTTCAAAGGCTGCTGGCCAGGGATACTTCTGACAAGGGAGAGAGTATTTCTCCAGCACCATTTCATAGGACCTACAGTTCTTCTGCTTGTCCTCAGCCTAGAGCTTGGGGTTTCTTGCAGAGTCTGAACGGAAAGAATAGGACTCTTTAGTAATTATTTGCTCCGGCAATTGTGTCTGTGCATGTTGTTCCTAAATTGAGCAGCACAGACTTTTTCAGTGCTTAAGGACACAGGGCACTAAGGTGCTCTGCAGTGACTATATTGGTGCGTAGGTGCATGGTACCCAGGTTGGCGTGTGCTGAACTGGAAGCCACTCCAGCAGTCCCTGATAAATTAGGAAAGCTGGTACTAACGTGTAGCAGCAAGATAGGCCCCAGAGATCCCACCCTGTAGCAGATTCAGTCATGCTAGGTGCAGTACGAAGCAGGTCACTGTCCAGAGAACTAGCAAACTCACTCATTTCAGTCTACATAGATTTCCACCTGTGCAAGGTTTTTCATCCTGTTCACCTCTGTGGATTCACCATCATACTAGTGAGAACCTGTAGAAAAGTTCCACATAGATAAGACCACAAGAAAACAGGGACATGAGGTTACACCTCCTGTTCATCAGAGATGAAGGTCACACCTGGAGACTGGGGTACTGCATATGGCTGACATCCCACCTTCAAGAGTCCCAGCACAGGGAATCAACGAAGAGGAAGTTAAAAAGATAAATATATATATATATATATAAACTAAAGAGCATAAAGTGTGTTATACACAATGTAGGACAAGGTTGGGAAGAGTTGTGCCTTGGAAACTCCCAGTTTTCATCTCAGAGGTGAAAGCTGGAGCACAGCCAGCCACTATGACAATTTCACCCATGAAGCAAGGTTGTGGAGAAATGAGACTTTGCAAAGCCTAAGAGCCCACAGAGTGCTTTGATTAAAGCACGTTCCTGTGAGGTTTGGTTGGGATTAGAGACATGCTCCCTTTGGATTTGCAGCTGAAAGTCTGCAGCCATGTGCCACCCTGGGGGAGTCTGAAGGAGAAACCCACTGGTCTCCCAGAGGGGTGGGAGCAAAGACCAAACCAGCACAACTGCGCTTTGTAAAATTTCTGTCACTTTTGTTCCAGACTTTACAATTAAAACAATGGGAAGCGGCAGTTTTCAGGTTTTCAGCCAAATTAAAAAGTCTTCCTTTCCCCAGCCCCCAAAAGTTTAATCTCAGATTTAATGAAACATTTAATTTGAAGCAATATATCTTAATTTGTGGGGAAGCAATTTTTTGAATTAAAGTAAATAAAGTAATAAATTATTTATTGTTCTTTAATTTGGAATTTTTCAGCAGAGCGATCAGCTGAATTCAAGGTGAAACAAACGTCTGAGCCCCTGTTTACCTTCATCAGCAAAGAGTATTTGATGCCTCTTTCAACTTAGTGCGGGACAGGAGAAGGTCTTGCAGGACAAGCTTTTCTAGGAGGGTATCAGGCTTTTGGAACTCAGCTCATTTTGCAGCCACAAAGGGACAGTTCCATGTTGCTTTGCATGCCTACAAGTATCAGTGCTATGGAGGCACAAAGGTGCTGGAGCTCATTCTGCAGGCAGCGTCCAGCCCAGCCCAAGGTGGGCAGATGGTTTCATCCATGGGAATGTGACTTGGAGACTATTCTGTGCCCTGAAGGGATGATGTGGGGATTGGGATCCAAAAGTCACTCCCTGTTTGCTTTAAAATAGGAAGTCAGAGCAGGCACCTCAAGTTTAGGTTACTCTCCCAAAACATATCCCAGTTGCAAATTACATACCTGATACCTGCACCCCATCCAGCTGCTGTCAGCCCCAGCTTGGAGGTGTGCTGTCCCTGCCCAGGGAGAAGAAAACCCAGCAGATTTTCATGGGAGGGGACTGGGTCAGCACAGGAGGGACAGGACCCGTGTCTCACTTGCACACGCTGTGCAGCCGAACCAGGTTCCAAAGTAAAATGCAGACCCAAATACTGCCTTTTCCCAGCCACTTCAGAGATGCGTCCCTCCTGACCCAGCATTTCTAGAGCCCACGTGGGATCCTACCTACCGATGGAATAAGAAGCCAAGGTTGAGGTGCACGGGTGACCCCAAGGAAGCAAACAAGCCAGATGCTGCAGCTTCCCCAGCAGACAAGGGGATGAGGTGGGCTTGGGACCAGCCAGTCCCATGTGCCTGGAGCCTGGGGACAGCACTGCTGTTTCCAAGGGGCTGGACCGGACGGCTCCCTCCCCTGCTTGCTCAAGCACTTCCAATTAAACCCGGTGGAATTCAATCTCTTACTCTTAATAAACTTCCCTGTTTCCTTGCCAACTCCCCTCCGGACACCAAGACGCTATTACTCCAAACACAACAGGAAAGGGCTATTTTTTTCTGCAAACTTTCTGACTGAAGAGGCAAGCATGATCCCCCCTAGCAGGATCCGAGCCATTAGGATCCATGAAAATTAACTGCAAATAAACATTTGGGGAGGGGAGGGGGGAGGAATGGGGCTGCCAAGCCACAGCAGAAGTTATACACATGCTTCCCAAGATAGGCCAACACCCACAGTTGCTGACCAATGTGCATCTGCACATGGAACCAACACAAAAATTGGGAGCTTATGTTCTGCTGTGAGCACATGGATCCCCAGGGATGCTGCCCCTTATTTCCACACCGCCACAGGTCCCTTCTCACGCATCCCAGGCATGCAGTTCTGGTGGTGCGGAAGATCTAACGGCCCCTTGCCTATCGCTGGCACCACTCAGTGCAGTGTGCACACGCAAGGGAGCCGTACAGCCCCCCTCCTCCAGCCCGGAGTCCTCATCCCCGCGTACTGCATCTCCATTGCACAGACCCAGAAGATTAATGCAGCCATCTCCCCTTTCCCAAAGCCCTGGTCGCAGCTTTGCAAGGCAGGAGCCTCCTTCTCCGCTCTCCTCTCCCTGACAGATGCCTCAGAGCCTGGGGCCGCAGTTAAGGTGACAAGATTCAGCAATTCTTTATGAACATTTCATTCCTGCTCGCTACACGACGTAAATTAGATGGTGTGTTACATTCGGGCAAGAAGCACGATATGTCACTGTGGCGCCGGCCCATTGGATGGAGAGGCTAATCCTGCCGTGAATTTCATTACTGCTTTTATGCCGTCGGAATTAGCTTGGTGACAGCAAGCCTGATTGTCTTTCACTAGGGGTTTGCCAGGTCTCGGGAAGGCTTCCTCCCTGATGGGAGCACTACAGAGTGACCCCGCTCCGTGGCCACACATCATGCCTTTGCCGAGGCAGGGAGGGAGCGGTGTCCAACTCATGGGGAGCTCTGATATTCCTCCTCCCCAGTGCTGGGATAAATAAGAATGAAGGAGCCCCTTGCATGGGTGGGTGGTCATGATGGTGGTAATTCCCCCCCTTTCTGTAACAGGAGGGTATTGTATTCCTCTCTCCTGACTGCACATGCACAGAGGCGGTTATCCTGGGGATGGTCTTCTTGAATGGTGGATTCCTCCCTTCTCCCCATACACACCATGCCAGGTACCAGCGCTTGAAAACCTGAAGCCTGGAGCCTGTGATCCATGCTGCAGCTGGGCCAAATTTAGTCCTCATCTCAGTGTCTGCATTTGGGGGTTTCATGCCCTTGGCCAGTATAAGAGGAGATGAAGGAGATGCAGAGCCATGTTCCCATCACTGCCCACAGGCTCCTTATGCACTGATGCTCAGGCTCGGTTTCGCTGATCTGCCTCCTGAAGCATCCTCATGGAGAATACCAGAAATTCGGGTGACTCAGAGCAAGTGTTGCCTCTAGTGAGAGAAGCTGGATGAGTTGAACCCATCCCGTGTCTATCCCTACATCACTCCTGTTATAGAGCTACTGCTGATCAGGGAGCAAAGCCAGGAACACACAAAAACCCTCCCAAACAGCCAGCACTAAAGTGAGATTGCTGAGAGGTCAGACACCAAAGGGGGTGGCTCCAAGCAAGAAGTGGCAGAGAGAAATCTGGGAACAGCTGGAGAGCCCAAGTGAAACACAAATGTGAGGCTGGCTGCATGCACATCCTGTGTCCACTCAGGAAGTTACTCTGTCCCAGGTAAAACAAGGAGTCTCACAAACATGCCATAAGCTGTCCCTGATGACACCTCCAGACCCAGCCATCAGGAGTCCCCTGAAACTGGCCACCCCATTTCATAGACACCCTGGCTTCTCTTCTCCAAATCTAGCTTCTGGAAAGCCTTTCTCCCTCAGGCTGTGTGCTGTGGCCACGACAGCCCCAGTTAACTCCTCTCCCATCCCCTCTGCTCGCTCCCAGTTTGCACCCCCACTTTGCTCCCTCTCTCTCTCAAGTTTACGTATCCCCATCCACTTAACCAGCAAACACACACGTGCAAACCCACGCCTGCCCATGTCTCACTGAAGCACTTGACTTTTCTCCTGGTGCCTCCCAGCACTGCTGCCATTTACAGGGTTTAAAATGTCAGGGTGATACCCTCCAGGAGTCCAGAGGATTGAGCTGCAAAACACTTGAAGGTTACAGATGACGTTGGTGATGGCTGCCAGGCTGATCCAATCAGTTCTACACCCTAGCACAGGTTCAGAAACAAAATTGTAAGCGCAGGGGTAGAGACACAAGTTGATCATCACTGCCTGTCATCCCAGTGTGTCCCCAAAGCTCAGACTGTGTGATTCTGCATGGCTCCAGCCTCCAACCCTCCGGTGCTGGGTACAGCCCCTGGAAAATGTGCAGGAGGCTTTAAAGCCAAAGCACCAGCAGGAAAAAACTCTGATGACATTCCTGGGAGGAAGGTCTAGTTATGCCACAACTCCCAAAGTGCTCTGTACCACCAGACTTGTCTGCTGTCCTCCTGGCTGTCTCAATGTCTTGTCCCTGGACAGCTTTGGGTGATCCAATGCTTAAAGCACCCATGCAGGCTCTTCACTTCAGAACATCCCCCAGGGGCTAAAGGAGCCCCCCTGCACTAGGAGCGGTACAAACACGGCATGGGGAAAGAGCCCTCCTTCCCCCAAACGGGAAAGCTCATATCTGTAGCTGGCAAAGGACCATGTGGCACCTACTGGGAGACAAATCCACCTGACTGGGGTGTTACCAAAGGGCAAGTTAGATTTGAAACCCATCCCTAAGGGTGCATCCAAGAGCAGTAATGGTCCAACTATACAGCACAGACTGGAAACTTGGAGAGAGCCAATGATACCAATATTTGGAGCCCTGCTCTGGGCTCTTGGCCCCCTCCTCCCGCTCTCAGGACAATGAGGATGCACAGCCTTAATGCACATCTATTAGTCAAAGTGCTCTCCCCTTAGGTAAGCACTTTGGGAAGAGTGTCTGGTCCCTCGCAGTAATACTCCATTAGTCCTTCACTCTAAATCTAATTAGGGGGAGGAGGAGGAATGGAAGGGGATGGGGAAGAGGGGGAGGAAGTTAACAAACCAATTTGGGATGATGTACTGCATAAGAGGTTTGTCAAAGACAGGAAAAAGAATAAAAGCAGTCAAATCTCAGACGTTTTGCAGGACAAGTGCCTGAAAGGAACATAGGAAGAAGGGGTGGGAGAAAAGGGGTCCTGAGCTCTCCCCCAAGGAGGGGGCAGGATGCAGCCTTGCCGTTGGGGTGGGGAGGCAGGCAGCACCCAGAGCTTGGATGGGGACAGCAGCCCACTGGCAGCAGTTCTGGGGGTCTGCTTTGTTGGTTTCAACTGGGGTGAGAAGAAAGCAAAATCAACTAAAATGAGAATAGAAACGGATATGGTATCCATAGCCTTCTTGCCAGAGGTTTCCTCTCCTCCACCACCAAGTCAGATACAAACATGCCCACAAAGAGCAGGACCTGGGCAGGGGAGCTCAGTGCCCAGAGGAAACCATAATGACTTTGTGGCATGTCATGACAAGTGACACCTGAACCCCAGAGGCCAGAGAGGGCCCTTTTTCTGGGGATCACTGGGGTTCAGGCGTCGCTATCAGAGCAATGCCAGTCACTGCTTTTCCCAGCTTGGGAGTTGTCCCCAGACCTGGTAGTACCCAAACCTGTAAGGGACTCACCTGTGATAAGGGACAGGCTCTAGACGGGTCCAGCAGGAATGAGTCACTGAAGAAAACAACTGTTTGGGCAGCCACAGCACACGACCCTCCCTCAGCCCAGCTCTGTCACCCTCTCCCAAAGTGCCCCAGCGAGAGCAGTGAGGGCAGGAGAGCTGGGTCACACCCAGCCCAAGACCCAGGGCCAGCCCCACCAGCGCTCTTAAGCATCACTTTGCTCCCCTCCAAAACTCTCCTCTTTCTCCGTGCCAGTCGCCTGAGCTTTGGGCAGAGCCTGTTTCACAGAGGCAGGTCTCCCAGCAGCCAAGAGCAGTCTCAGCTGGATTTGCCCCGAGATGCGAAGAAGCCTCGGACAGATCATTCATCGTGCAGACCAACACAGCCAAGACAAGGCCAGGAGCTGTGCAGAGCAAAAATAAAATAGTCACCGGGACTCCCCATATCATATATATATCAGCCAGCAACGGCTCCATCGGGAACAAAGGTATTCAAGCATTGGAAAGAGAGTGCTTAGCAGTAAAATAGGTCCTGGAAGCCCTCGGGCACTATTTACTAGGGAATGAATCTACCTTGGTGACTGATTGCAGCCTTTTAACCTGGATAAATCAGATGACAGATAAGAGCGTCTCCCAGGTAGCCCTGCCGGCAGGTGCCTCCATTACAGCTCCATCCATTTCAGCCAGCGCTGTCACCCACCAGGGGACATGTCCCCTGCTGTGTGGGGTGAGCCCCGTGGGGTGATCGGTGGACAGATGCGCCTGCTAGTTTTTGGAGCAGCTCTGCTCTTCTCTTTATGGCAGGGAAGGCGAGGGAGCCATTGCTAGCTCAAGAGGAGGCAGAGGCAGCTGCAAGGCTCAGGACCCAGCCTAGCCTGGCTCTGAAACCCCACAGCACCCCACATCCCAAGAAACAGAGCACTGCTGGGGGTGGGGAAAGATCAAGTGATGGCCACCAGCATGGGTTTCTGGGGTATACCAGCCCAGCGTGCTTTTCTGATCTGCAGAGACGATTTTCCAGGCAGCTTGCAGCAGAGCCCCTTGCAGCCTCTGGGTCAGCCCATCTTACACCTGAGAGACAGTGGAGATAGCGCCACCCCCAAAGCCACCCAGACTGCAGGAACAGCCACCAGCTGGGGAAGAAGCTTGATTTATACGAGAACACTCCCAAGCCGTGAGCGCTCGCTCACAGGCAGGAGTGAGCAGGCAGCCTGTCCCAGTCTTTCATTTTGAGCGATGCCCTGTCTGCCACCCCATGGTACATCCTAACCAGGAGGGTTCAGTGCCAGCTTCTGCCGCAAGTGTCTGCAATATGCAGCTTCCCTGCTCACCTTGTCCCAGAGACAGGCCGTAGGCACAGAGTTTCCCCATCTCCCTGTGTGGCTCTCCAGCAAAGCAATTGGGAGCAGTGGCAATGCTGCACAGCAGCTCCAGGAACATGGCAACCCCTGGCTTTCAGGCTAAGGGTGCTCAGGGCTGGCATTGTGTGCACCCATCCTGCTAGGTCAGCCATTGCCCGGCCCACTGCAGTAAAGCATTAGCAGCAGCAGAGTCCGCCCCGTGCAGTCTGTCACCCCTAATGCACAGCAAGAGACCTGTAGCACAAATTAGGGTGTCACCACTACTTTCTGTTTTCCTGTTTCTCCTCTTTGGGCACTCAAAGCTTGCAAGTGAGCAAGACAACTCACCTGATGTCCACAATTTCAGCCACAACATCCACATCTGCTCTCTGCAAAGCCTAGGCACCATCCCGCTCCATTTCTGGTCCTAGTTCCTGTTACTGCTGCTTCAGACAGCCTTTGCAGGACCCCAGTAACTCAACACTCACCCTGCAGCTCTCCTGACACAGCAAGGAGCACTGGTCAGGAATACGGACATTTTAACAACCCCTTGAGCAATTAATGCTTGATGCATCCCTTTACCTTGCAAAAAGGAGAGCCAGTCCCTTCCACACTGCAACTTGCCCACAGGCACCTTTCAGGAACAGAGCAGGCAGGGACCTCGCCTCCTTCCCTCTTCCACTTTGTAGATTTTAGGGAGAAAACAAGAGACACAAACAGGTGTTCTTGCATCTTATAACCCAGTCCTGTGCTCTGCCGCTCTCCCCAGCACAGCTCCCACCCAGGGCCAGCTGCTGGTGTTCAAGACAATTAATTACCTACCCTGAGATAATAACCCTAGCCAAAGCATGGTGATGAGTAAAAGGAGCTGTGTTTGGTATGGAGCCTGGGGTTAGAGAACCTCACGGTGCTCCAAATCAGCACTGTCCCCAAGCAAGAGACTTCTACTGAAAACTTTGGTGGCAGTGAACAAATAGAGAGAGGATGTGAGTGAATTGAGCTTTGGCTTTGTGCGTTGGATCAACATGGCCTGGAAGGGGCAAAACTGCTTCTGTTTTTCTGTGCCTTGGCATGGCAGTTTCTGGAGGGAGAATGGGAAATAAAATCAAACCAACACATCTCATTTGAGTTCCTGCATATGGGAGTGCTCCCCTCCGTGCCATCCCTGTGCCAGCTCCAGCCAGAGGCGTGCAGAGCAGGCACGGGACATTTGCTGGGACTGGAGGCGGAGCAGGGTGTATAGTACTGGGCACAGCGGTGCCCCAGTTACACCAGGACACTGTGTACAGTGATGCTCGGTCTGCTTGAAATCACCAAAATCAGGCAGGAGTCCTTTCTGGCTGGTTTAAGCTCACCGGGCTGCAGCTCTGGAGGTGCCAAAATGAACAGGAACTCCTGCTCAGGGTTATTCCCTAAAAGGCTGCAAAAGTGGTTTCTCCTTCGCAGTAGCCCTTAATGATGACATTGGCAGTGCTGAGACACAGAACAGGATGGGTCTGATCCAGCAACTTGCTTTTCAGAGGAAAAATCCAGGAAATTCCCTAGGACAGCCTTGGTCCATGTAGTGGGTTGGATCAGGGACCCGATCTCCCTGGGAATTAATCTTTTTTTTTTTTTGGTGATAAGGTTGTTTTCAGCCGGATTGCTTCCCTGATCTGGCCTGCACGCGTCCTCAGGGACAGCAGACCTGAACGGGGTTAGACAAACAGCTTGGCTGAGCGGCAGGGGTGAGCTGCCGAGGGTACCCCTGGGCAGGATTAATCCCAGCTTGACACATTTCCCACACACCAGAGCCTCTGAGCAGAGATGGGGATGCTCCAGGGAGCCAGGTATGGGCTGGAGGGCTTTGGGGAGCAAGACCCCCCTTTCATCCAACCACACAAGCTGCAGCGTGTCCCTGCCCTGCTCAAGGTGCGTGACACATATGGGGCAAGAAGCCAGATACTGCCCAACCATCCAGTCAGGTCTGTCTGTCCAGCCAGGTTCCGTGTA
>VZSZ01006533.1:297683-352239 GCA_013398815.1 Ibidorhyncha struthersii
GGCTGCACCGGGCTTTGGGGACATGAGTTGTTGATGAATGCTGGTATTTTCTGTGAGATGAGGAGACAGTGTGACAGCCTGTGGGCCCTGCATGTCCTGTCCATCATCCAACTTTTCTCCTCGGCCCCCAAAGATTTCTTGGGAGGAAGATCAGCCTTGGACCTTCCTGCTCCAAACTCCAGCCTCTGCTGCCACGCCTGGGTGGGTGCTGGGTTTCTGTGCAGCAGCAGGTAGTGGAGACACAGGTAAATCCTTATGGCATAAATCCACCCACAGAAAAGGATGATGCTCAAGGAGCACTTAAACCTCCAAGCACATTCCTCCTCTTCCAGCCTTGGCACTCATGTCTGGCTGCTGCAGGCCCTGTTCCCCGTCCTGCCCCAGGCACCCTGGAGAGTATGTGAGCCCAAGAGTGCACTCCAGTCCGGGAGCTGCTATCCCTCACACGGCAGCACTTTGGAAACATCCTCCCATGGGACAAGGACTTGCTGTGGTCACCACCTCCCCCAGGTATTCACTTAGAGGAGATCCAGGGGTGGAAAGTCGCTGCTCTGCTTGGGACTCAAACAAGTGCCCTGATGCTGCAGCACAAGGAGGCTTCCATTTACCAGTTTGGGTTTTTAGATACCAAAGTGGCACACATTAAAAAAAAACAGACCATTAACTGTGCATCTGTCAGCACTAACGCTGAGGTTATACCAGCATCCAGGCGTCCCTGCCACCTCCTCCCAAGGACACACCTTCCAGCAGGCTCCTACGTCTGCGGAGATGTGTTGGCATCCAAGGGGAGAATTAACCTCCTGTTTCTGGGGTCTGTTTGGGAGAACAGCAAAAATCCAAGATTGAGGGAAACAGAGGGCTAGCTATTAAACCACAGAAGAGGGGAATAAAAATAGCCAGTGTTGCAGAGGGAAAGTGAGGCAGATATTGGAGAAAGGGGAAAGAGCAGAGGAACAGACTAAATCCTCTCCTTGCTTTGCTGAGTTTCATTAGGGTTTATAGTAAGCTACTAAATGTGCTCCACTCCCACTGGAGAGCCGCCGTAGTCAGCTCAGCCATATGCCTCCCATCTTGCTGTTGCATTTCTCTTTTGACCCCCCATGAGGTCCTGCAGTGCTGTGGTGGGAATTTCTTGTGTGTCTCCAGACTCTTCACCCTTCGGTGTGATGTACAGTCATTTGCAAACACACCTGGGGTGTATGAAATGGTTTTCTGAGGTGATGCTGCCACACCCACCTATTGTACCTATGTCAGTAAGGGCACGAGGTGCAGGGACCAGAGCAGCGTCCCCCAGATCTTCTCTCTCAGCTGGGAGCAAGACACAGCCCGGGAAGAGACAGGCAGATGCTGGAGTGTCCCCAGCCTGTGCGGAGAGCTGCAGCAGAGTAGAGGGACTGAGGGATGTGGTGTGCTCCAAAGGGACTGCTCAGCCCCAAGGTCAGAGGGAAGGACAATTTCCCTTTCCAGGCAGAGCTCAACCCTCGCCTTTCCAAGGACATGTGGTGGCAGAGCCAGCTCCTGGGTGCCAAACCCCCTGTGCCCTCAGCACACCAGATGGATGCTCATGTTCCCGAAAGAGCGGCCATTACCTTGTCTGCCTCCCTCCTGCTGAGGGAGTCAAATGTGGCTCCAAACTGTGCCATGCTGCAGAGCAGAGACTCCCTCCGACCCAACCTGTCCCCTCCACCAGCCGGCACAGTGCGGCTGCCAGCCAGGACGCCTCGTGTATCAGACACGGGGTAGGCTGGGACCAAAGGACAGCGAGCTGGGATGCGCAGGAGGCAGCAAAGGGCTGCCTGGATGCGCTCAGAAATGGGAGAGCGTGAAGGCTGTCGGCTGGGCTTTAAGGCAAGGGAAGAGGCGATAGCAGGACACCGTGAAGCTGGGGATGGACAGCAGAGGCAGAGTGAAGGTCAGGCCATGGGCACAGCTAGCTGGGGAGCATTCCTGGGGAGAAATGCAGCTCAGGGGACCTTGTGACTGCCTGTGCGGAGAGCAAGTGGGAACTGCCTAAAAAGCTGCTCACGAGCTGCAGCATCAGGCCCCCATGTCCCAGCTCCCCATCCCTGGGCATGGCAATCCTGCTGGCTGCAAGACCCTCCAGGCTGACTCCTCTCCTCCTCCCCAGCCGCAGGGGAGGCTGTGCCAGGGGCACAAGGGGAGAGGGGCTGCTTCAAGCCGCCTCTGTGCCATGCAGGCTCTGCCATGGCCAACAGCCGGAGACAACAGCCCACCCGCCTCCTTCCCCAGGAGCCTGTGTGGAGGCATTTGGCTGGGTGCGTGTACGGATGTGGGACATACACGGTTGCTGCACACATGCACCTGTCAGCAGGGTGAACAAGTATGCACACGTGCGTGCAAGGGGAAGGAGCCCAAGCTCCAAAAACCTCATTTGCCAGCCCTGACTTCCCCTGGTGCTTAAGATGCAGCATCCCTGCTCATCTCTGTTGCTGGTGCATGCAAACAAATAAAGTAAACAACATCTCACAGACCTCAGCAAACACCTACGTGAAACTCAAGGTTTCCTCCTGCCAAACACCCGCATAGGGCCCTGCCACACACCAGAACACACTGCCGTCCCAACACACCCACGCGGGATCATCACAGTGTGCGCCAACTGCTACGCAAACATCTCAGCCCAAACCTACGTGGGGTTTGCTCTGTGTGTGGAGACATCACCCACGTGCCCAGGCACCACCGACCCACGTGTGAACCAGGTAGTGTGAGCACGACAGACATAGGCTGTGCACCCTATGGCGATTAAAGAGGTGTAAAGGTCTGGGTGTTCCCATATGCCTATGGGTGCATGCACACACATACACAGACACGCAGACATTTTGTTACCACAGATGTCCGGGCCAGGATGCCTGTGGCTCCCTTCTTCCCGTGACACTGCCTCTCTCCCCTGCCTGCCTTATCTGTTTTTCACAGTTTAACCAGAATCAGCAACTTCTGTCACCTGCTGCTACCTGGCGCATCCCTTCCCACGCTGGCTAAATCTGTTTGAACCCACAGATGTGTGATTAAACACGGCGAGCGTTAGTGGCGAAGCACCGCTGCGTGCTCCCCGTATGGCTGATGAGCGTGCAGCTGGAGCAGAGCTCCCTGGGGTACTCTGCTGCTCGCTCAACACGCGCCAGGTTGGGGGGAGGAAGGTGTCGACATGGTGGGGAGGGTATTTAAGCATTAAGCCATTTCTTTTCCCTACAAGGATCCTGAAACTGCAGCTTTTCCCTCCTGGATGTGTCTGGCTGAGCCTCTGACAGGGAGGCTGGAAAGACTTTCCCTTGTAAGAGAGCAGGAGAGGACAGGGAAGGGGCAAACGTGAAGGGACAGGAGATAACTGCATACAAAATAGCAGAGGGAGCTGCCGTGGCTTCTGCCAGACTTGGAACACAGAATTCAAGGGTCTTCCAGGGGAACTGAACAGCAGAGCGCCTTGGGGGTGACACAAGGAGCTTGACTCTGTACCTCACTGCCACATGATGATGTCGATATCAGACAAGAAGGTGGTACCAAACTGTATGTTTCCAAAGGGGATGGAAACCTTGCAGGCTGCAGCATGTAGACCACGCTCTAGCTCCTCTCAGCCTGTT
Source organism: Ibidorhyncha struthersii (assembly GCA_013398815.1). Taxonomy (NCBI): domain Eukaryota; kingdom Metazoa; phylum Chordata; class Aves; order Charadriiformes; family Charadriidae; genus Ibidorhyncha; species Ibidorhyncha struthersii. Next base: position 301,280 of record VZSZ01006533.1, read on the forward strand.
TTCCCTGGATCCAGAGGACTCCCCTGGCTTGTGTAGCCTATCGCGCAGGAGCAGCCAGGCTGGCTCCAGTGTGACCTGTGCTGCAGGGGAAAGAGAGAGGTGAAGGTAAAGGTGCCTTGATCCAAAACATTAGGAAAAATCTGTTAGTGACTTGCCCAAACAGAGCAAATCATGAGCTCAGATCAGAGCAGGGCACCTCAGTCCTGTTTCCAAGCCCATCAGTGTGAAGCATTTTGCACCAGATTTAAGAGGCATCAAGAGTCATCTGAGGATAGACCGCAGCAAAGGGGCAGAGATGTCTCACATTTGTCTCAAATAAATAACATCTCTGAAGTTTTTTGCAAGGCTGGTCCAAGGTGCAGAAGCACAGAGACACACTTGGCTAATGCGATAAAAACCTTCTCTTGCAGCACAGGAGTGATCTGCTGTCTCCTTGCTAAGCCCTGCCATGGTCCCCACCACCAGACCCTACCCAGCTTCTCCACCACCCTCCCAAACTGGACACGGCATCGGGGCAGCCTCCCAATGCCACAGGGACAGGATAACCACCTGGGCCAGGATGCTGTCTGCCTCATTCCTGATGGGAATGATGTTTGGCTTCCCTTCATCATGCCAGTCACTGTCGCCCACAGTGGTTCCAGGGGCACGACGGTGGGATTGCTACAGAGTTTGGAACATGCTTTCTTGCCTTTTTCCTGCGGAAACCCCAGGGTTTGCCCTGGAGAGAGGAGACAGCTGGAAAAATGCTGACAGGGCTGAAAAACCTGCCAGGCTGAGGAGCCAGCAGCACCTCTCACCTCCAAGAGACATAGAGGTTGGGTCTTGCTGCCTCTCTTATTACATCTCCCAGCTCCTCCCTTCCCTGGGGGACCCCTTCAAGACACTGGTGCACAGCATGAGCCCACCTGCTCCCAGCGGTGCAGCTGCTGATTCTTTGCTCCTCTTTCTCTTGCCCATTTCCCTGCAAACACTCCTTATTTCTCCTGTTCTCACCTCTCCCTACTGGGTATCTCCTATCAGCCTCCATCCAACCCCTGCCTCTCCGCTTCCCTCTCCGCTCTGTTAGCTCCAGGTCTGGCTGGCTTCACCACCACCCTCCTTGCTTCCCTATGTCCTGACTTAATGGGGAGCAGATTGGGTGTGATGCTCCTCTCTGAGCAGGCCCCACGCTGTGGAAGTGCTGGGGTGGCTGTTCTGCTATGTGCAAATGGTTAAAGGGCAACTAGAAAGCCCGTAAGACCACGAAGCATCATTCCTGGGGAATTAGTACCGACACAAATTGACATTGTGCTCTGCAGCTGGCTTCCTCTGTGCAATGCCTTGTGCCAACAATTACTGCAGGCAGGAAGAGGAAGATAAACGGATGAATGGGTGGTTCACGGAAGATCCATAGATGGAAGGATGGATGAAGGGCAGCCCAGATGGATGGTGGGTCCAGTCAAGGTTCCGCTGTAAATTCCCAAATTCCTCATATTAATTTACTTTCCCATCTGCTGTAGTGAAACTAAACACCCCAAACTTTTCCTTATTCCACAGTTTTCCCACTTTCTGACAACAATTTGATGCCATTCTGTTGGCGCCTTGCTTGCCCATCCCTTTCTGCATGGCATAATGTGCTGTAGGGAAGTAGCCAGGATTAACATCCCTCCTGCAAGTGCATTGATACCCCTGAGTCTGTATTTTCCCCTGTCCCAATTGTGACACTGTGTATGTGGGCTGATCAGCCACCAAGACCTTTGTGCTGATCTTCTGCATCCTGAAACAGACTTGAACAAACAAGAACTTCGGGAAACAGGAGGTTGTTCGTCCCTGTCTCCCTCAAACAGTGCGTGATTCGCACACCATCAAAAAAGTCTGTAGAGCTCTGGGGTGTGAAGCTAATTTTCCTTCACTGGTCTGCAGCATGGCTGGAGTTACCCAGGGACACAGATCATCTGCACAAGGCAGCAGCAATCCTCAACTTTACTAGATTTCAACCCCTTGGCTCTCCACATCTTGCATCTGCCGCCCCCTGCGGGAGCCAAGCTGGTGAGAGGGCACGTAGAGATCCTGGAAGGGCAGTGCTTTGCATGACATGAGTGGTTCTGGGGCAAGCAACAAGGTGTTATTTGGATGGAGTCAGTGGAGTCATAGCCTTATTTTCCTCGTGAGATGAGAGACAACAGCGCTGGTGACGCTGATGACTTACCAGAGAAAGGCAAAGGATAACCCTGCTCATGAGCTCTGCACGTCTGCAGCAAATGCTGATGGAGCTGGATGACATTTTTGACAAAACATTTCTTAAAGCAAACCGAGCCCTTGTGCAGAAACTTTTCACTTCAGTAGAATCCCCTTTGTTATTTATTTATAATTCTGCAAATTGCTCGTGTCCAATTCAGGTCTCATCAAGGGAAAACAAACAAAAAGTGACAACCAATGGTTTGTTCTGATTCTCAGAAAGCCCAGCATGTTTAACAAAATCTGGCTTTGAAAGCTGATTTGGGGAGAGAGGGAGGACGGGTTGCTTCCAGCCGCCCATCCGTAGCAAAAACCAAAAAAAAAGGAGAAAAAGTGAAGCCATTGGCAGTTACACACAGACTCAGAGAGGCAGAAGGAAAATGTCAATGCCATGTCACAGCTCTAGCTGGTACAAGACAGCTCTTAGACAGAGATGTGAAAGGGCTGTTTGGGATCATGTACCCTCTGTTCCATAAATTATGGGTGAGCTGAGGGCGGTAGAGCAAAGCTGGCCTGGTCCGCGGTTCTGCGAGGAGGTCCCAGCTGGTTCCTATTTCATCCAAAGTGGGTCACCTGTCCCAGCTCCTGTTCCCTCTCGCTTTCAACCTTGGCTTCCTCTAGCGAAAGTCTTTGGGTGGTGGTGGGCGCCTCGTCACAGCGCTTTGGTTCTGCTCCAAAGCAATTTTGATCTTGCTTCTTTGCTTTCCTGAGCCTGTCCTTCCCAGGAGCCATTCGCAGGGTGGGCAGAGCTGGGGAGATGGAGCCAGCAACCCCCCTTCAACCCGCACCGCTCAGGATCCCACATTGCTGAGGCCTCACAAGCCAAACAAGGGCTGGCACAGTGCAGTTGGGCAGCCCGTCCTGCAGGCTGTAAATCATGTCTGCACATTCCTCTGGTGGCATCTCGCTCAGGACACGTTCCTCCCCAAAAAAGTACAGCAAGCCTGCGCGCCTTTGCCACCTCCCCACTCCTGCCCAGCCAAGCTCCAGCAGCCCCCACCCCAGGGACCGGCACTCAGCCCCTTCTTGTAATTTTTAAGCATGAAGAAGCATTAAATTGTAATCTACCTCCTTGGCACTCTTTCTCCTTCCCTCCTTCTTCTCCTCCATCCCCAGTCTCCTCATCCTTCTGGGCCCATAAATCTTAATCGTGTCTGTGACTTGAGTTTTCCTTTCCTCTCTCTTGCTCTCTGTCTTGCTCTTTTTTTTTTTTTTAACAATGTTAATTAATCATGTTTAGGCCTGGTCCCAGCTGTTACCACAAGGAGAGTCCCTTGCCAGCCCCCTCTCCCCAGCCCCAGCCCAGATGCATGTCACTTTTGGATAAATCCAACCAGTTGGAGGAATTCTTTGATTGACCAGAAGCAGGGACACTGGGCAATTCATCACTCTCCCCCTGCCACCTCTGTGACATGCCACTTGCGGTCCTGCTCCCTTGGGCTGTGTCCACCCATCCCCACCTCCAAGGGGTTACCGTCCTGGTGGGGCTGGAAGGGTCTTCCTGTTGGGAGAGACATTGAGGGGCCTTTTGCAAGGAGGACCTGCCAGCCCAGCTGTACTTGGATGGGAACAAGATGTGATTGAGGGGCTCCTGTCTCTGGGGCCTCATCCCTGCCTGGGAGGGATGCAGAGGGGAGAACCAGCCTCCCTCCTTGGGAAATCATGTGGTGGGCAACCTTGGCAGAGCTTCTAGGGGGTCCAAATGTAAGGTCAGGCCCTGCAATCAGCCTTCCCTGGCTCTCCCATCCCCTCCCTTCTTTGCAGTTAGCTGCATCCTTGTCTGGCACTGCTCCCTGGGAGCAGGAGCAGTGTTTGCATCAGCTGACGGGGCTGGCATACCTCTGTGCCACGTGGCACCCCATCTCCGGAGGTGACCTTGTATCTGGCACTGCTAGGATGCATAGGGACATGCGGGGAGGTGGCCAGAGAGTGCTCACTCTCCCCAGAGCCTGCTGCCAGTGGATATTCAGTATCACAAAAAACTGAAAGATCCCTGTATGTGTTATTTAGGATGGTTGGAAATCCTTGTCTTGGAAAGACAGAGGGCTGGAATAGCAGAGGTGGGAAAGGTCAGGCCACCATGGCATGGAGGATGTGGAGAGCTCCCCTAGCAGGGGCTGGGAGGAAAGGTGGGGTGCAGGGACAGCCCAGGGGTATGGTGAGAGCAAAGGGTGTCTGAGCCTGTTGCATGAGCCTGAGCAGTAATGGCAGAGCTGGCACTGGGGAGCTCTGGGAGAGGTGTAGAAGACATGGAGGGCACCATCAAAGGGGGCAGGGTTGGGCATCAAAGGCCTAGACTGAGGCGCGAGATCGGCTAAGGGACAGATTTATCCGGCTTCCAGCCATGCCCGGCTGGCACAGGCCCCCAGCACTTCCACGAATGCTTGCCTGTTGTGCCCGGTGTTTTATTGCCCCACAGCAGCGTGCCAGCCCATCACACCAGGCTTCACATGGGCCAGCAATGAGAAAAGCTGTGAGCTCGCCCCACTCTTGCCCCTCACTCACTCTGGGTGTGCTCCCCGGCACACATCCCAGTGCCTTGTTCAGGCTGTTTGTGGGGCCCAGCCTGCATCCCGCCATTGCCTGGATCCCATTTCCTAATGCTCCTGGTACTCTGAAAGCTTCTTGAAGCTCCTTCTCTATTTTGCCTCCCTTTCCTGCCGCCTGTCCCTCTAAATTATACCCTTTCATCCCCCCAGGACTGGCTCCTAGTGCTAATACCCCTCAGATATTTGCAAGCTATCATCGTGTCCTCAGTGAGTCATCATTAGGCTAAGCTCATGCAGTTAGCTCCTTTAATCTTTCCTTGTAAATCTTTCCCTTTACACCTCTGCTTGTTTTCATAGCTTTTCCTGAACGTTTTCCAATCATGCCAGTGGCTTTCAGGTCATAGGCCTGGAAATGACCTGGTAACGCTACTTGGACCATAGGCAGAGCTGCTCAGGGTGTTCCCAGGCTGATACTTCCCTCTGCACGTCGATGTTCAGTCCCAAATCATAACAGCATCTTTCCCATGGCAATCTCCTCTCTACTGCCTACTCATGGCTGTGCCCAAGGGTGGTATTCTCCGACTCCAACACCAGATGAACCAACGTGGACTGGAAAAAAAATGATAAAATTTCATTCTGTCTATTCCCTTTGAAAAAAGCCAGCCTGTTTTCCTTTAAGCTCACAAGGGAAGAGGTGGCAACTCACATGAAAAGTGAAGAAGGTGAAAATGAATCAGGATTCTTTCCCCCCATGACAAGCCAAGCTGCCGCTGGGTATTTTGGGTTGGAAGCTGGAATGAAGCTGATGGGGCCCATCTGTTACTTTCCCCTTTGCAGATCAGCTGTGTTTTCCCAAGCTGACCTTCATCTTCTATTTCAAACCCCAGGTCAGCGTTCCCATGGGCTCTGTCCAGCTCCCACTGGGAACAAAACCGGGTGCTAAATATTTTGGTGTCATTTCACTATCTGTTGCTGCCTTTACTACCACCTACAGGCTTCAGGAATGAAGCAGCCTCTTCCCAGATCATTAACAGGGAACTTAATTAAGAGCTGTCATAACACTAGGCATCATTGCTGGAAAATGGTAGTCCACTTTGCAGCTGGGTGACGGGGTCACGCTGTTCTCATTTCCCTGTTGAGAACACAATTTCTTTATCACTGACTCCAGCGTTCATGGCAGCTCCGGCTCTGTTTTAAAAAACTTGCCCCTCCTGCAACCTCTTCTGCCCTTCTTAAAATTCTGGCCAGTTTCTAAAATGGAAAATGCCTCTTTGAAATTAAGAATGCATGACTGGTGAAACAAATTGTTTCAGGTTGTTTTTTTCCCATTCCCATCTCCTCTGGAGAATTTACCACGGTGAGACATTTGGGTGTTTAAAAGCAATATTCCCATTAGAGGGTTTGGGGAAGGGCTGAAGTGGTTTCCCAATATCCACAAAAAAAAATCCTTAGAATTAGATGGCAGACAGCCAGCAATGTCAGGCGCAGCCAGGCCAGAAAGCTCCGTATGTTTTGTGAAGAAAAAAAAAAAAAAAAAGGCTCAACGCATGCCTTGTTCTTGCATCTTGGGCTATTTGGGTACCAAAAGCCCCATCTCACAGCAACCCTATATCCAGAAAACTCCCCACTCAGAAGCAGGTGAAAATAACTAATGCGTTCTCTTGGGTTTGTTTCATTTTCACTCATTAGGAACAAAAGCTGTTGACAGGGCCCTGTGCAAGATGTTTCAGGTTTTGCCTGGTTGCCGTACCTTCCCTGCACTGTGCTAGCCCCCCTTCTGTGGGTTTTCATACCCCATTTCTCTGCCATTTTGCTGTTTGTGAGTGCAGCCGTGACGCTGCCCCACGCTGGCCCAAAGAGATGAGCCTTGGTCCGAGCGTACCCTAATCCTACCCAATTCTCTGCACCCCATAAGTGGGTAAAAGTCTTCACAGAGATCAGTTTCTGTCCTGCCCCTTGCTGTTTTCAAAGCTAAGCCCCACTGGGACACCAATTCATGCAAATATTGAAGCACACACTCAAACCATGAGAGCATGAGCTCTGCCACTGCTCCCAGAGGACTTCAAAGAGTTGGGCCCACGTGCTTAAAACTGAACAGGTGTTAAATAAGCTGCTGGATCTGGGCATCAGTCATCTGCAAGGCAGGGGGCACTGGATATATCTTGCTATAATAGACCACTTTGCTACATTTGCACAGGCCTTTGCAACAGCCAATAAATCAGGCAAAACAGCTGCTGCTAAACTATGCAGAGACTTTGCCCTTTGACGCAACTTTTCTGAGAAGATCAGCCATGATCTGGGCTGGGGGAATTTGAAGCTGGGTTCCTGCACATCCCAATGCTGGGCTAGGGATGGTCAGGGCAGCCCACCCTCAAAAGCAGAAGCATGGGCTGAAGAGCAGCTGGTGAACAGGACCTGCGGACCACGCACCCAGCCAGCCATTGCTCTAAGAACAGCAAGCCATCCAACAGCTAAAGCATCTGTGTAGCTGGGGAGGTTATACCCCTGTCTCTGCTATCAAGGCTTCTCTGATCTGCCCGGCTCTGTTAAACCATGCAGCATCACCAAACTTTGCTCTAAAACATATTGGGGTCTGCTGAACAAGGGGAGACAGCAGGAACCTGAGGCACGGGTCCTCAGTCTGACTGCATCGGCTGCTCCTCAGCAGCCCTGTGATTTGAGCCACTCACTTCCCTGCTTTGTTAAATGAACCTCTCCAATTCAACCAGCAGCTTATTGGGCACAGTTCCGCGGGTATGTTCTCTTTGGGCTGTATCACCTGCTGCTATGAAGCAAAAGAGAAAGAAACCCCCAGGAGCCAGTGAGACCCTGGGGACAGGCAGTTGGAAAGAGAGGAAGAAACAGCTGCTGGAGCAGGTAGCAAGGGATGAAGAAGGAAGAGTGAGGAAAGGCCGAGTACAGCCTGAACACAAAGAGGAAAAGAGGAGAAAGACCTCGTTTGAGAGGAAGCCCCAAGAGGCAAGTCTACAAGCTCCTTGGAGCCCACCATGGGAAGAAGGGCTAATGTTACTCTCTGTCAGCATTTTGCCCCTGATCCCAGAGCCTCATTTTTGCTAATGGAGAGTGATTTGCGTTTGCCGGGATCCCCAAGGTGAAGCCAGCTCCCATCCTACTCCTGCATGCACCAGACATTTCAAACCATTGCAAGCCTGGAATCCATACGTTGGGGGTCAGCTGTCAGCAAAGCACTGGGGAGGCTGACAGACCGCAGCTGCTGGGCGAAGCACGTCCCATGGTGGTTGGTGCTAGCATGCTACGTTTCCCAGAAAATCTCTGCTAGGTTTTTCAGAGCCTGCTACTGCTTCAGCACTGCCAAAATACTTGGGGAAAGGGAGTTTATCTGCAGGACAGGAAGTATCACTTCCCTGTGTAATCCCTTGGGGGGATTCAACCCGGGGCCCTCAGATTGGAAGGACAATCTTTAACTCTGTAAAAGATCCAGCAGCCGATGTATGAGATAAAGCCACCAGCAGTGAGAGAACATGCTGCATTATATCAACCTGTCAGGCAACAAGTTTACGGTGTATAGGAATCGCTGCTTTCAACCTGGGCAAATCTATCCAAGCAGGCGAGGGCAGCTGTGAGAACCTCGTTTGTGCCTCTTGCGATCTCAAGCCAGAAGCACAGAATGACTCCTGGAAAGCCCCTTCTGACCTTTGTCTTCTTCCCTGCTGCTTTTCTGCCTCCATCCTCCCCTCAAAAAAGAAAGAAACCAACTATCTCCGAATCACTCCTGCTCCTCCAGCAGCTGCAAAAAGAGTACAGCAGGGGGATTTTGCTCCACTGCTCACCGGTTTTATTATAACCATGGATTAGTGCAAGGCTTTGCTCACGGAGATGAAAGTCTTGATGCTATGGCGGGGTCTACTTGGGAATAGAGTGCTGTAGGTTTGCTGCTGTTTGTTAAAGGGCATAGCTGGGCAAGCTACAAATTGTTACCATCTCACTGTGCATGACTGTAGAGGACATGGAGAAGCATCAGGGCTTGTCCATAATCCAGGCAAAGTGGCAAGAGCACCATTGTAACTGAGGCCAGTGATTCCATTTGTCTGCACTGAGCTCAAAGTTTATGCAGCACAAAGCCAAACCTGGAGGTGCAGTAGGGCCAAGGAGACCAGGTGATGGGCTGCCGAGAGGAGACAAGGTAGCTGACTGGCCATACTAGATATTAAAGGGCTTGTTTGTCTAACATTTACAGCTGATCACCTCCAACTTATTCATTTCAATGTGAGATCCTAGAAAACTATTCAGGAACTCAGCATCTACCTGTATTTTGGGTAGACTCTGACCCTTATCTTTCCATGTCTCAGGTAGCCCGATACATACAAAGATGACCAAAGCACTGGGAAGTCTGCCATATGAGGAAAGGCTGAAAGAATTGGGTTTGTTCAGCTTTGAGAAAAGAAGGCTTAGGGGAGACCTTATCACCACGTTGCAGTATTTAAAGTGTGGCTACAAAGACGGAGACTCCCTTTTTACAAGGAGTCACATGGAAAAGACGAGGGGTGATGGGTACAAGTTACTTCTGGGAAGATTCCGATTGGACACAAGAGGAAAATTTTTCACAATGAGAACAATCAGCCATCAGAATAATCTCCCCAGGGAAGTGGTGGATTCCCCAACATTGGACAATTTTAAGATTCAGCTGGACAGGGTGCTGGGACATCTTGTCTAGATTGTGCTTTTGTGAAGAAAGGTTGGACCAGATGATCCTTGAGGTCCCTTCCAACCTGGGATTCTATGATTGATCTGTCCTCCATTTTTAGATGTGTTCCTGCCAAAACATGTAGTCCCATTTCTCTTTCCAGTCATCCATCCATGAGCAGCCAAGTGTCACCCCTTTACCTGTCCATCCCCACACAGTATCTCACTCTCCAAAGTCACAGGTCCAACCTTATCTACCTGTCTGTCTGTCCACCAAGGGAATAAAGCACAATGTGTTTTGTTAAGATGGCATCAGCTGGCAAAACCCAACAGCACCCTGTCCAGCTGCCTGTCCTTACAGAAGGAAAAGCAGTGACAGGATTAGCAGGAGGCAGGAAGCCCTGTGAGACAGTTTGGAGAGAAAACCAAGCAGGACCAAAATTTGGGGAAGATAAAAGGTGATAAATGTCCATCTCTTCACCAAACTTTTCCTCTCAGCCTCTTGCTGAACCCAATTACCCAAACTAAAATGAATGTGCTGTAATATGACAGACTTTTCTCTTTGATTGAGGACTTCCAGGCCTCTTGCAGGTGATGCACTCTATAACTCATTGTAAAGATGGCTGCATTTTATAACCAATGAGTTGCATGGAGTTTAGGGCTTTTTTTTCCCTTTCTCCCTGCTCTTCCCTGTTTCCTTGCTCTCCAGTTCAGATTGAACTGGGTTTAACTAGGCCTGAATAATTTAATAGAGTCATTATGCTCCTGTGTTTTTCCCTTACTGTCAACTGTAAAATCCATACAGTAGCTTCGGGAAATGGGGCTAATTTGAATTGATAATAGGAGACTCTGGAAAAAGTCATCTATTGCCGTGCAATGGTGGAGCAGATGCATGCTAAATCTTGTATAATGAAAGAATATGCTGGTGTCAATTATGCAAGAAAACGACTTTACAGTGGTTTGAGGCAATGGGTTAGCATTCTGCTTGATATTATCACATAAAGAAACACCCATCAAAACTTCTCATAAATATGGAACGGCAAGTAAGATTACATTATAAATTTGAATGTTATGAATGTGTATGAGAGAGACAGATCGAAGCAGGATACCCACCTCTCATAACTGGAAGTAAAAAAGAGCCATATTTCAACATTTACACAACACCGTCACCAGGAGAGAGGACCAGGAGAGGGGCCGGGGCTGTGTCCCTCCCCTGCCTGCCTCAGAGCCGCCGTCACGGCGTTTGCTGGGGAAAGCACCACCACCCAGCACGGGTCTCAGTCATGAGCCTGCCTGAAACAGCGATTTGTCATTGGACAAGGTGGCCGAGAAGGTGATGAAGCTGCTGTGGGTGTAGGGGTGGCTGTCTCTTCAGGAGATGTTTGCACAAGGGTCTGAACTTCATGGAAGGCATCAAGCTCAGGGGAAGCACTGCTCTCAGCTTTCAGGGTTTGCTGCTGCCTGAAAACTTGTTTGGAGAGGAGTGTTATGGATGCCAATTATGGTTCCAGTTCCCAGCAGCCAAAATCAGTACCAGTAGCCAGTTAGGAGAGGACAGCACATCGCTGAGCATGCGTTTGACTGCAGAAGGCTGCAGCAGCTCCTGTTAAACAGGTCGCTGGGAAAGGGTCTATTCCCTTGAGGGCAGAGCGGTATCAGCTGAGGGCACGGTGGGGTGGAGTGAGACAGAAAGGATTAGCGGATATCAGAGGGGATTTGCTTCAGAGCAGATTCCCAGCACGTGCTAGAGGGAGGAGGCGCTTGGGGCGAGGGAATTCCAGGGCACAGAGTCAATGAACCACGTAACTAAATTAAATTCCTCATAAAACACGAGCTGCACTGGGTGTAGAGGAGAAAAGGGATGTCTGGCCCAAGCTGATAGCAGGGTCCGGGGAAGCTACATGGCCGGTCACACAGCTCACATCTAGCCTGGGGCAAAGCAGGTCACCCAGCGCAAACCTGCTGAGCTTGCACTGCCCACTCCAAATCCCCATGAGATCCAAACACCACCCGGGCCGCTCATATCACAGGGCCTCCAGCAGAGCTGTCGGTTAGCCCAGCTCCAGGGCTGGACAGAAACTGGACCAGATCCAGGCTCCTTGTGCCCAGCTGATGGCTGAAACCTGTCAGTTTGCTCTCCCCGGGCTCCAGCTGGCTGGCTGCAGCCCGAACCCGTCAAGCTCTGTCAGCGTGGTGCACTCGAGCTCCCGACGCAAATGGGAGGCATGTGTGATACATCAATTCGCAGCCATTCCCTCATGCTCTCCCAGATGTTGCTGCCCTCCGCAGCCAGGACAGATGAACACATCACACATCCAGCCTGGAGCCACCCCAATGATGCACCACAAGCTTTTAGCCACTGCTGCATCCTCACAGAGGGAAACTGGCAGACAGTATTGGTGCTGGGCTTTAAGCTGTGGNTTAAGCTGTGGCACTTCAGGAGCAAATATACAGCCACCCAACTGCTGCAGTGCGAAGGGCCAGCTGTGGGGCTGAGGCCAGTCAAATGGTTAGGGGTACGGCATGTCTGCCATCTGACCTTGGCCTGCGGCATTTGGGTCGTCCTTTGCTCTCCCTTGATGGCTGCCGTGTCTTTCTGCTGGGCGTTGCTACTCTTGGAGCAGAAAGGACAGAAGGGAACGTGACCTCTACTGCTGCCACCCCAGTCAACAGTCTGCAAACTCACCTTCAGCAGCAGGGTATGCTGTTAGTGCCTTCTGCTGACTGCTCCAGGGCTGATCCCTCCAGGAGAGGCAGGGTGGGCGGCCGGGATAACGTTGCTGCGCTCGATTCACACAAGCTTGCTGTACCAAATGATACCTCTGCATGCTCCTGCTAGCGCAGAGAATGGGCACAGCTTGTCTTGGATGGGTTGGACCTGATGTGGAAAGCTGAACATCCAGCTGCCCTTTGGGGTCTGGGAGCTGAAGCACATCCCAGCAGAGAAGCTGGTCCACCTGGTTGAGAAAGGGGGGCTCCCAGTGCCAGCACCTCCACTGAGAGAGACACACAAGCCAAGGAAAGGTGCCTCTCACCAGCAATGCCTGACTTGCGTAGAAAACATTATCCAGGCTGGGGACTATTGCTCTGAATGCATCCAGCACAGCAGCCCTTTCATGGACTGAGCAGGCTCTGTCTTACACAAGCATTGACTTTGGCCCACCCTGTCCCTGTGGGATGCCTATTCCAGCCTCTCTTCACTCTGACTGTTACAAATCTGCCACTAATTTTCAGCTCATGTTTCTTTCCTTCTGCTTTAGCCCTGTTTGCTCCAGTGCCAGTGTCCTCTTTTAGCTTTAGCGGCTCTTCCCTGCTGTTAGCTCTGTTGGCGTATTTATGGACAGCAATCAGATCCCCTCTCAGCGGGTGTCATGCTGAGCTAAACAAGCCGAGCTCGTTCAGCCTCCTCTCTCCAGAAGTGATAAGGACATCCCACACTGAGGCAGTGCAGCTGCTTTGCTTCTGCAGCCAGGTGGGAGCACATCTGGGCCAGTTTCATGCCACCCCGGCCCCCACCCCCATGTCTCGCTTGCTGCCATGGCCTTGATAGGAGCAGGGGTAGATGCTGTGCCTCACCTGCCCCCTCCAGGACAGAGATGTATGTTCAGGAGTCACCCTAAGCAGGACAGGCACTTCCAGGGTCTTCTCTAGGGACAGACTAAAGCCTTGCTTGCTCCTGGAGGAGCTTAGTAGGGAAATAGGGAACATCTGGACAAGCTAGTGTCTGTCCACCTGACCTGTGTGAGGGAAGTCCCTTCTCTAGCTTCGTGGAGGCGCTTCTTGTGGTGCTTCCCTTTCATACCTTCCCTGTTCCTCACCTTGGCTTTTCGAAGAGACCCAGGCAACATCCTGATCTAGGAGAAGGGCAGAGTGGTGGGGCTTCCATCTCCCCCACAGCAGCGGGCAAGGAAAGCACCATCTGAAGATGAGGCTGGAGGAGAATGTATTCCCAAACCCATCTGCAGGAAGACTGGAGCAGCTGGTCCATGCCACCTGATGGAGCACAACAATGTTGGCAAGTGAGGAGGAACATCCCCTCACCGATTGCTTCACCCTTCTCTTCCCCTCTGATTTAACAAAGACGTTAGCTTTTAAATGTAGCTAACTTAAGAGAATGACAGCTTATCTGTCAAGCTAACATACAGCCGTCTGTGCTGGCTCTTGCCAGCAGCACAATACCAGATAATTTAATATTCTAATAGGATTCGAGCAGCCCTTTAAACTAACAGGGTAACAACTCTATTAACTGGTACACAGGAAGGGAAAATGAGGTGCTGGAAAAACAGGATGCATCAAACTTAGACTTTGATGGAGGGGTTCACATCACCCCGACATTCGCTTTGTTCCCCTGCGCCTGCAATTTATTGCCTGAAGAGAGGAAATATGTTTGTAGGATTAGCCACAGGCTGCGTGTGAAGGTGGTGGTAAGGAAGGTGGTACAGTGATCCAACCACCAAGGTCTTATCTCTAGCATAGACCAATCCTTTGCGGTCTGCAAAGATGCCCCAACTCTGGCTGGTTGGGTCCACAGCTGGTGTAACCTGCCCAAAAGCCTGCTGGCTGCACTGCTGGCCTGGGCTGTCATCTTCAGGGGAGTAACCTTGAGTTTAGATGGAGTGGGGTCAGGGTCTGGCCAACTGAAGCCAAGCCTGGTATGGACAATGAAGTTACTGTGAATGGAGGTTCAGTCCAGCTCTGTAGAGTCAGCTGGTAAATCACATCTGGATCCCAAAACAGCTGCTTAATCTGGCTCCAAAGTAATCCACTGGCTGATGATAGTTCTTCTTCTCTAGCACTCATCTTTTGGATTCATAAGTCCGTACCCATAATATGGAAAGACCTCAGCCCCTGCAGGTCCTCTTGCCACACTCTCCAGACCCCCAAGTCACAGCACTATTCCCTCTGGGTGCTCTTGGGCCTGGGTATTGTCTGTCTTGGACAGAGATGTTGGGTTGGTCAAGGTCCTCTCTTCTGTTCATTATATCCATTTCTGTTGGGTTGGTCAAGGTCCTCTCTTCTGTTCATTATATCCATTTCTGGACTCCTGTCTTCAGACAATGATAGTCTGTCAGTTCTAGAAGTCATGCATCCTGTTCCACCATCATCCCATAGAGACATTCATCCCCTTTTCTTTTTCACATGGACATTTCCATATGGACACATACCCTGACCAACATTGCTTTTCTCTCACTGGCTTTTGCGCAGTGTTTGCATCTCATTTCCCATTAGGATTTTTGACTTCCTCTCATCCCTGCCCATCTCCTCTTTTTCTACCCAGCAGAAAGCACAATGTTTATTACCTATTTTGAACACTATCAAAAACATTTCCACTCTGCCCTACCTGCAGGACTTCATTTTCACCCATATTCACCTGGCCTGTGGTGCCCATGGGCTCTGGGAACAACCCAGCTTCTCTCAATTTCAGTGGCAATGCAACAACTTGATGCTTTTGCTTATGAGAGATCAGTGTGCCAGGGTGCCTCCAGGGAGATCTGTTCATATGAAACACAATGAGCTTCCATCTTCCCCCGTGACATAGCTCAGAAGGGCCCAAAAAATCAGCCCTAGAGCAAGATGACTGAAAATATTTCTGCTGGACAACATTCGGTCAGAATGGACCATTCTTCCAACATTGAAAAGATTTGCCTCATTTTACCAGGATTTCTGTTTGGAAGAAAATCCAGAGGAAAAGTTTGGTCAGTGTTTAGTGACTTCACGTCTGTATTTTCAAAAATTACTATGCTTGGTGTTTAGACACGACTTTTTCATTTTAACATTTAAAAAGTATGATGGTTTTAAACCTTGACATTAAAAAGAAATCAATTAATCTGATCTGAAATGAGTGTTCCTTTGCAGATAGTTTTGAAATCAATGAAAGGAGAGAGGGAATGAGATGGACATTTCTAATTAAGTGCTGCACATCTGGAACTCTCAGCCTTCCTTCTCCTCTCTGGATTTGCAAACTTCTGCACTTTGCAGAGTTCTGGCCAGCTCTTTATTGTGCTTGATGCTATATAAGCATGCAAAAATAGTAGTCCCAATGCCAGTCCAAATTCCAGAGTTTCAGTTCTTATGTAGCCAAATGTTTTTCAATTATAAAAATGGATTTTCTGCTAGAAAGCTGTTTCTTGCTGTATCTTTGTGCAGTATCCATTGAACTTTAGCCTGCCACCCCCTAGTTTCCTCTAAACACCCCCTTGCTCTGCCGCAGACCTCTTGCATAATCCGCCAATTCCTTGACTGTAAAATAGAGACACCTTGCCTAGGCAGAATAGCTTTTTATTAATTTATCTCTTGATTTGCTGAAGTCAAGCTATTCAATGGGCTGGTTTAGGCACATTCCCTATTTTGTACAAAAGTAGACATATTTTGAAACCATTTACATGCTCTACAATGAAAAAGTAGTTGTTTTCTGCTTAAAATGAGCTTTTTCTTTCAAATTGTAAAATAGTTTGGTGAAAGGTTGAAAACTGAAACCCAGTGGTTCAAAGTGGCACATATAAAAATATTCACCCAGGTTTCTGACCACACACTTCTGGGGATGGGAAGGGGGCTGCTGTGATTGATTGTTGGTGGTTTTTATCCTGACTTGGGATGGGACACTTCTGCAATTCTCAAAAAAAAACAAAGACTTTATAATCTTAATTCCAATCGTGTTTCAAGGCCTCAGACTGTAAAACTCATGAAGATATAGATCTTTGTCCCTGCCCCAGCTAGACAGCCCAAACCTAAAACCCTGGAGTGACAACACCCAGCCGGCTGCTTTCCTTGCAGTCTTTTGCCTCTTTTGCCTTGGCTTTTACGCTAAGAATGGGGAAACAACCTTCCCAGCCGGCTGGAAAGCTCTCCCAGCGGTTTGATGGCAGGGCCCGGTGTGCGTGCAGGATGGACCCTGCGCTGCCTGCAGTCCCCGGGAGCTTTGCCCACATGCTGTTCGCATGTCCGGGGCAGGGGGTTATTTATAGCCACTGATGCCAGAAATTCGGCAGGGACGCTGCCGCGGAGGATAACAAGTTTCTCTTTAGGAGGAATGTTCCACCCTGACCGCAGGAGCAAAGAACAATAAAAGATGATTGATTTCCTCGCAGCCACCCTGGAGCACGGTGCTGTACCCACGCCAAGCGTCCCAGGGCGCAGGGCTCCCTTTCTGTAGCCGACGTGTGCCGTGTCCAGCCACAGGATAACATCAGTGGGCAGTCGGGGACCGCAGCCCGGTATCCATGTCTGGTCTCCAGGCCGGGCACCTTGCACCGCCTTCGCCTGAGATGGGTGAGAAGAGGAGGAAGGGGAGGGAGAGCTTATAAGACCGTCGTTCTGGGCCTTCAGGCACTTTCTATTTACATTCTTCGGAGTAAATTACCGAGCCTTAGAAATTTACAGGGAAATCGCTTTGATTCTTAAACTATATGAATGAAGCTGCAGATGGAGAGAGTAATGGCTTAAATTTATTAGTGTGTATAAAATTGTTGATGCTAATTTTCAGCTGTACACTAAGCAAACAGTCGATGGGATTAAACTGGATCCCTTATTTAAACAAACTCACGAAATGTAATTTACATCTAGTTATTGTTTCCGACTCTTCCCAGACCCCTTCCCAAAGCTCCCTCTAATGTTGCCAGGTCTGTATTGCACCCGCTCCCTCCTGCTCCTCCATCACCTCAGCCAGGACAGCGATGCGACCACTGTGGGACCTTCATGGAGATAGATAGATAGATATATATTTAGACAGAGCAGCTCTCTCTGAGCTTTATTCTCCAGACGAACTGGCCTGGATTTTTTCCACTAGAGATGCCAGGCTTTCCACTAGAGATGCCACTTAAAGATGCTTTTTTTTCCACTACCGATGCCAGTCATGAGACTTTTCACCCTGTTTGGTTTAAGACTTCACCAATGGGCTCTCACAATGAAGGGAAACCTCTGTCACAGGGCAGCACCAAGCTGTCAAGCCTCAAGGATTAAGTACACAGCCTTGGCTCCTGCCCTGCAGCCAGTCTGGATATCACTTGTTCGCAGCACCAAGAGTCTCCCCTGCTTCTTGATCCCTGCTACTGATGCAGCCATGCCTGGTGCACAGCATCCTGGATCAGGAGGGAGACTAAGGGGCATATAGCAGCAAACAAAGCTCATGGGGACCACAGGAGATTCTCTCCATGCCAGCGGCAGCCTCATGTCTTGCTCCTTGCTCCACCACCTGACCTGACATCACTTGCAACTTGACGTGTGCACTGTCTTCTGCCCTGGGAAGGGGAAAGCTCAGCAGCTGCCCCTGAGCCAGCAGAGAAGACTAGACAATCAAAAGTGTTTCTTCTGCCTGTAAAACTCTGCAGGTCTAATGAAGAGTCACTCATTAGATGCAGAGTGCTTGACCACGGTGGGGTCCATAGGTGGTGCAGGGATGTGAACCAATTAGACGGAAAAATCTGGCCAGCCTCAGCCCTGACCAGTCACGTGAACTAATCTCATAAATTTATTCCCTGCCCTCTGGTGCCTCCCTATGAGAGGAATCTTGTGTTACAGAAAGTCTGGGTGTCCCTGGAGGGTGGCAAGGCTGCAGAGGAATAACAGGGCTGGCAGAGCATGTGGAAATAAAGGGATAACACAGGAGCTGCTAATCCCACTCCCTGTGGCTGCTAGGGCCCTGCCAGCAAGACCCATGTGCTGCCATCCTATGTCTGCCAGCAGCAGTGGGGGAGTACAAGCGTTTGTCTGGTGCAGAGCACAGGAGTCATCCAGAAATACCCGCCAAGGGGGCTGCCTGGGAGCAGGAAGAAGGATAGGGCAGTGTGGCTGGAGAAGGGATTGCAGGGAGATATTGGAGCCACCTGCGTTTGCAGAAAAAGCTCTCCGTGTGGCACAACTCTTTCTTTGGTGTCCCCAGATGGCGGTAGGGTCCCACCATGTTTCTGTGTGCCACGTGGGAGAAAAATGACCGTGGTAGAACTGATCCAAAGTAAGGAAGAGGTGATCAAAATTAGTGGTACTGACACCTTCAGGATAGGGCTGCATTCAAACATTTCCCTCCCTAATGGCCAGGCCAGGGCTATCCTCAAGCCCCTGGGAAGCTCTCTCCCCTCTGCTGG
Source organism: Ibidorhyncha struthersii (assembly GCA_013398815.1). Lineage (NCBI taxonomy): Eukaryota > Metazoa > Chordata > Aves > Charadriiformes > Charadriidae > Ibidorhyncha > Ibidorhyncha struthersii. The sequence continues at coordinate 319,731 of VZSZ01006533.1, forward strand.
GTGTGCGATGGTTAGTCTGCTCCGGTGAGCTGAGCTGGTTGGGATAAATCTGGCTCCTGTGTCCCTGCAGTGGGGCAGACACAGAGGGACGAAAGCAGGAGCAGCTTTGTGCTGCAGATGATTCCTCTTCTTCTGAGCAATGCTGAAGCCTTGCCACAGGGCTGCAAGGACAGGAAGGAGATGGGGATGTGCAGAGGGACTTCAGTCCTCTCCCGTCCAATGGACACACCTGTGTTTGAACAGCATCTACTTGCCCCGATAGTTGCATCTCCAGCTCCTGGAGCACCCCACTGGGAGCGTCACTGCTTGGGACACAAAGAGGCTGGAGGGACAAATCCTGCCCTCCTTGAGAGAAAAGTACATAGAGGTAAGGCCTGAACGGCAGGTGGCAGGGATAGGAGCTGCTATTCCTCCAGCTCCAGTGAGGACAGGCTTCTGGGCTTGGGTAGCGACTGGACAGGAGACCAAGGGCAGAGATGGAAAGCCACTTCAGCATCTCCCCTCCCACCATGCCACCGAGAGCTGATCAGCCCCGTGTCACCTTACAAGCCACTTAATCCCTTCCGTCATGCTTCTCAAGGAAGGGGGTGTGCGGGCCAAGGTTTAGCTGCCACCAGCTGCCCCAAAGTCATATGCTGAGCGTCTGCAGGAGCATGTGCAGGGGGATGTGACTGACACCTCGCTGGTCCCCCGCACCTGGGAATCGCCCAGCCCTCCAACCCCAGACCCAGCTGGCCCTTTGATCTCTGCAGGGGCCAAAGCCAGTTCCCCTCCGCTCCAGCTTTGGAGAGGATCATTCTGATTTTGTCTGGACATCTCACATCCTGGCAGGTGTCAGTCTTGGCTTCCAAGATGCCTTGGAGGGGGAGGTGGGAAAAGGGAGGATTGTAAAAATAAATAAAGCATTGGAAACCCACATCTGTGCTCACACTTCCTCTCAGTCCATGTGTTGGGGCCTTGTTCAGTCTCAGGAACGGCCCTCTCCTCTCTACCAATGCCACCAGCCTCCATAAGAACAGCTACACACTTTCTTCTGCAGGAAACATCACCCTCAATGTTTTTGAGCACCCTGTGAGTGGAGATGTGGGAAGCTGGATGACATGGAGACAGCCCGTGCCCTGGCTCAGCACTGGACAAAGTCATCCATGGTCCCTGCTGAGAAAGGAATCAGAGAAACCACCAGCCACACGTGGGGCTGGAGGGCAGAGCAAACAACTCATGTTCTTCTCAGCTACCCTGCTCTGGACCCCACCAGCTGCTGCTCACACCAGCTGAGCTGTGTGGTGAGTCAGTCTGCACTGTTCCCTGGAAGGAGCTGCTATAGAAGTAAACCATTCACAAACCAGAGCCCTCTAAAGCCTTGATTGTCCTCTGCCTGCAGCAGGCATCTTCCACTCTGTGCCAGGAGGACTGTAATACCTTGAGGGTTCTCCTGCTTTTGAGTACTCCAGCCCCAGACTTAGTAGCAGTGAGAAAGGATGAGAGCTCCCTCCCAAAGTTAGGCTCTTTGTGTCTGTTCAGGCTTAAATTACAGACACAAAAGCCATAGTTGCTGACAGCTTCAGCCCGATTCAGATGGGCCAAGACACCACTTTGCTTTGGACCTCACCCTACCAGGATGTTTGACCTTTGCTCCAGACAGTAAGTTGATCTCATGCGTGGCTGAGATGGGATGTGTGAAATCTTACTGTAAATCGCCTTAAGTCCAAGGGCAGAGACATGAAAAAAGCTGTGGCCACACAAGGCTGCAAAACAGGTCACCTTCCCCCCATCCCAGTGTCCCGTATGAGCCCAGCATGCTCTTTTAGCTGAGCAATGGGTTTAAGATCACAGTTTATTAGGCTAGAGAACAAACCCCTAAATGGGATCAAGTTTGGTCAGATGACTGAGTCAGCCTAAGTGCCTTTCCGATAGCTAAGGCTGAACCCATTTTTTAGCAGGCCTGTTGTCCACCAAAGCAAACTGTTCTGGCATGCTCAACAGAGGTGTAGGGTGAGCTAGAACAGACGAAGGACTGATCAGGTTAGATCTAAGGTGCAGGCAGCCCTGCACCATGTCTTTGAAGATGCCTAATGTGTAAGAAGAGGGTCAGTGTGCTATGATGTTTCTCCAGAGTAGTTTCCCAGTCTTCAGCAATCTTTGGTGGGAGACTTCCTCAGACAAAGACTGTGGCTTTGTATTTAACAGCAGCTCTTGTGGATTTTTTTCCCCTGCATTTTTTGGAGTTCCTTTTTGAACCCCTTGAAACAGCTAGCATCCCCATATCCCAAGGCAAGGAGTCTCTCAGGTTAGCTATATACAGCACAAAGAATTTCTCTTTCCATTTGTTCTCCTGCTGCTTTCACTTGGCAGCTGTGGTTCTTTTATTGAAAGAAACAGTAAACAGTCATTCCTTATTTACCTGTTCAATAACATTCACTTCCATCACCTAGCCTGCCTCTAGTCTTTCACCAGCTGAAGGGTCTCAGCTCATGCTTGGTAGTGTCAATCCTCTGACCACCCCTGTAGCCCTTCTCTGTTTCTTGTGAAGTCCTGCTAGACGCCCGTTGAGCGGGGAGACCAGAACTACTCTCTGGAGCTCACTACTCCACTTTGCTCACAGCAGGTGGGACATCCAGAGGGCTGCGCGCCATTCTTGGCGTCACACTGTAACAAAGATAAAAGCTGTGGAAAATCTGACCTTGGAAGGAAAATTGAAGGAACTGGATTTATTTTGTCCAAAAAAGAAAGGGCCAGAAGGCAACAAGTAAAAAATATTTCTGCATATAAGATTTTTATACAAGGACACGGATGGATTGCTCTCCATATTCAATGTGGGGACAAGACAAGGAGAGCGAAGCTCCATTTGAAGCAGAGATAATTTAGGTCAGATGTTAGGAAACTCCTTCAACTCTGAGCACACACAAACCCTGGAACAAGCTGTCAGGAAGGGATGGAGCCTCTTTCACTGGCAGTATTTAAAAGCAGGTTGGACACCCATCTGTTGAGAGGGTTTGGGGAGAGCTGTCTTGCACGACTATCTATCAGGGTCCCTCCAGCCTCACATTTCTCCCTCCATGTTCCCTCTGTCAAACCATTCGGCTAGGACAGACCGTGCCATCCGGGGGCTGCGGACAGTCTGCCAAAGGCCCTGAGGGCATAAACAGCACTAAGAGGAAATCTGTGCAAATCTATTATCTGCACTCTCTGCCGAAGGCAGGGAGGGTCTCAGTATCAGGCACATCCCCAGTGGGAACTGCCTTCTTACCTCCCTCTGCTCCCCCAAAATGTCACTGCTCTAATTACAGAGGAAACCACAAAGGAAAACTTGCCAGGGGCAATGTGGATTTTAGTCACTTGTGGCCCCACTGACTTTTCTTTCTCACTTTTCAGGGACTCTTTGGGAACCCATGGACCATGGGCTCAAAGCCGTCGGTGACAATTACATGCCCTTCCAAGGCTCATGTCCCTTCCAAGGTCACAGCATCTGACGCCAAGCTGAGGGACCCCATCCTTCTCGGCTACATCAAGACAGAGGTACCTGCTCCCAGCTCTGAGCCAGGCCACGTGAAAATGCTTTGCCGCTTCCCAGAGCAGTGCTGCTGTTTAAGCAGCCATTCCTCAGCGGCCCAGGGAAGATGAGATGGACAAGCAATGAACCTCCAGATGCCCGATGGATTTTACTGAGGGCATGATTTGAAATCTGAGGCACATATTTTTAAGAGTTTACAGCAAAGGATGCTTCTTTCTCTATGAGAGCAGGATGAGTTCCCTACCCATGTGTGGTGCAGGGGTGGTGAAGAGGTGGATTAGCTAGGCCAGATGTGCACGGGCCACCCAAGAGCACAGTGTCCCAGGCAGTCACTTCCCCTCTGTGTCCCTGCAGACTGTCACATTCTGGCCGAAGGCACCGCTGAACTGCATTGTCAACACTGCATTCATTATAGGAACCTTCATAAATGACTGGGTTTAATTAATGTGTCCTCCATGGGCTGTCAGGTCATGTGTTAACTGCAGAGGATCATTCAGGTTGCAATACCGACCCAGAGATGATGCTCGGCTCCACTGGTGTCTGCTGATGCCCAGCTCCCTCTCCAGACTTGTCTGTGCGGCCGATGCTGCACAGTCACTGTTATGTGCTCTCCCTTCCCTCTCTCGTAGCCCATGCAAGGCATGGCCACAAAGCAACCCATCTTTTTGCACTTGTAAATGCATTTTGCAGAGTTGTAAATGCTCTTATTGATTCCTCAGCCTTATTATCCTCGCTGCTCAGCCAAGAATTAACTTCCATTTGAGGATAAATTATTAATCAGCCTTCTCCAGGTCTATTTCATAATCATTTCCACCATCCTGGCTGTCACATAAGAAGGATTTGCATATTTATTCTGCCACTTTTCCTCAGAACAGTACGTGTGAGCCCATGTTTACCTGCAGTCTCTTAAATCACTTTCCCTACCTTATAAAAGCATTGCTTTTAGACAGAGCAGGCCCAGCACAGCGCAGTCCACATCCTTCTGACTCATTTACTTTGTGGCATATTTTTGCAGGCAAATACTTTTCCTTTTCACTTCTCTGCTTTTTCATTGCTCATTTATGATACCCTGTAGGGTAAAACTGTGTGGTTTGTTCAACAACCCATAACAAAAATACACAAGCTTCCAGCCTGGTACCGACTGTCTTTGGTCCCCGGCCCAGCTTGCACAGGAGAGCGTGTTGAGCTGGTATTTTGGCTTTTGGCACTGTTTTTTTTTCCCCCCAGACGGTCAGAGACAAGCTACCCGCATGCCCTATGCAAGGCATGGCTGTGTTTCTCTGGTAGGGGAGCACTGCTCAATGGGGAGTGTTTTGGGAATGGTGGGGAGGAGCAGGGATGGGAGCATGGTGAAGCTAATGGCACATGTCTAGGAAGGACAACGTTTACAGTCACAGTAAGTCAAATGGAGGGGACTGAGCAACACCAAGGGTGGTGTTTTAAGTGGCGGCGCACAAACTGAGGTACAGACAAAATCAATGCCTTACACAAGATGGTGGAGTAGGGCGGTGTCAGAGCCAAGGAAGCCCTCAGGAACTGCAGCCTTTAAACAACATGCAGGTGGCCACACGCTAGGAGAAAGACCCGCACGTCCTGGTCCCCTTCAGAGCAGGGTGGGAAGGCAGCGAGCGGGCAGGTTCACCACTCATCCTTGTGCTGTCCTCCACGTGGCTCCCAACAGGGTTTCTTCACGGCAGGTGGGCGCGCAGGCTGATTCCTTCCAGCAGATGGTAGCAGGAGTATACAAGGGGATGGGCATCCATTCCGGGACCCTCGGCCGGACACCACGATGCTGCCTCTCATGGCAAGGAAGACGTCCAGAGAGAATGGCTGCCAAGCAAGCAGCCAAGGTGCCCTGGAGTGCTATACAGCCCTTCCTCGGCGCCCAGGCCATGGACAGCATGAGTTTAATGAAGGACTCGCCACTCCCACAGTGAATTTCGATGCGAAATGGCAGGGGGATGTGCTCATAGACTCAGCGGCCAGTTGGGGTGGGTCAGCCAAGATGACTGCCATGGCACAGGCCAAGGTGGTTGCCATGGCATTGGGCAAGATGGCAGCCGTGGAACAGGCCAAGATAGCTGCCATAGCACTGGGCAAGAACTGCTTTACATCCCCGTTGTCCCCAGGTTGCATTTGGAGTGTGGTTCTTCTAACTCACACCTTACACCCATGTTCCCTCAGGAGAAGACATGGTAGCATGTCCCTTGTCCCTCTGCACAGCCCCTCAGGTTTACTCCGGTTCCTCTCCCCCTTTCCTTCCTTCATTCTTCCTCCTCCCCCGTGTACATCCCCAGCTCTCCTGATTTATCACTGGTGCTGATGACTTTCTGCATGTCTTCACGTCCCCAATTCTTAGCACCAGGACACTGCAGGAAAATTTCCATGTCAGTTTTTTTTGGCAGAGAAAGCTTAAAAACGTGGTGTGAGTGCAACAGCAAGAGTGGAGACCGATCAACAGAAATCAAAAGGAGCTATTAAACAAGTGGCTGAACAGAAGGACCCGGATGATTGAGGGATGTGTGATATGTGGATCTGCTTCTCAAGCAGGGACAAAACCGATCCTTTTAAGCAACCTAAGATGAGAGCAAAGTGGGGAGACCCACGAGGAGGTTGGACAGGAGGATGAGCAAGGAGCTACCGATGCTAATGACATGGTTGGCAGCCAAGCAAAGAGTGAAGACTGGCAACATCCAGCTGGCTGTGTTAACAAGGAGGGTTGGATTGAGTGTCATTGCCCAGCAAACCTCCTCACCACATCATGGCGGGGCAAGCAGGAGTGAAGTGCAGTGAGGAGGGCAGATCATCAGCAAGAGTGTCAACTGCATCTGCTTTTCTAAGGGAATATTTTGTTTTGTTGCATGGTAAGAGGGCTACGTTACCATTTTGGCAAGCATGTGGAGAGGGTTTCTTCAAGAATCTTTGCTGGGAACAGCCAGGTATATGGTCTTATATGTACAGTACATATAGAGAGGTATAGCCATCTGCCAGAGGCTTTGGTAGCAGGTCTGTCCCACTGGCTAGCAATACATCTCATTCCTCCAAGCCTTTGGCCCCAGCTTTGGTGTCTGTGCTGCAAAGGGCTGCAGTTTTGGCATTTAGCTTGGGGTTTCCTATGGAAGCAAGATTTAGTCCCCCTGTTTGCATCTATGCCTGCTGGTCTCCTCTTCAACAACTTTTGAAACTGTTGGACAGTTTCAAGTAATTTTGACAGAAGGGAGGAGGCCTCAAAGCTATGAAGTTATGACATGCTTTAGGAAGGTAAGTGCGTGGGAAAAGGAGAGATCCAAAATAATACCTTCTCAGGGAGAAAGAGCTCAAGCCATGAAAGAAAACCATTATCCCCTTGCTGCCTTTCTTTGCACTGCTCAGTGTAGCTGGTCCTCCCTGTTTTGACTGCTCTGCTGCAAAATTAAGCCCCAGTTAATCTGGTAGAGGATGCGATGCAATGAAGACGTGGCTGTAGCACATCTAGCAGTTAAGGGGAGAGACATTTCCTCCAACAGCCGGTATGCCCAGGCTCCTGGAGATCTTGCGTGCTGGTTCACAAAGCTGTGTTGCTGTATCCTGGTTGCGGCAGTTTCCCACCTCCAGGAGGTCCAGCTCCCATTACTGTGCCTGCTTTCCCAAGACCCCAGCATGGGACCAGATGATGGGAATGCTCCTTTCCTGAAGGTGTGGGGTTCGCACGTGTCGGGTGCTGGAGAATGGGGAGGTTGGGGCACAATACTGGGAAGGGGGAAGCCCAGTCCTGCTGTGGAGGAAGCCGTGGGGCGAGTGTTGCTGTTTGTGACACTTGACAGGTCTGCAACATATGCTGCATCCCACTGCAGGCCCGGGCTGCCCTCCGAATCAGCTTCTCGCCTGTCTCGACATGAGGTTAAATCCTCACTCGGGAGCCGGAAAGCAGAGAAGCAGCAGATGGAACCAATCAATTTGCCATCTGAAAACCGATCAATTTGTGGGGACCCCTCCCCATCTGAAGGCAGGGTGGGAACAGGGTCTGGCCACTGCATGCATGCAGGAAAGATCTGTGGGCAGCCCATAATAAACCCTCAATGTATTTCCAGCCATAAAATGCTTGACGTGCCTTCAGAGAGGCTTTTGAAATCCCTGATTTGCAGCTGGCATTCATTTTCCATTGCAGGTAGTAAAAAGGCTTGGCCAGGGTGCTCAGATATTTCATCGCTGGGGTCCATCGCCATCCCCCAGCCCCACAGCCACATCACCGGGACTCATGCACCTCCTCCTCTTCCTTCTCAGGGCTCTTCTTTCCCTTCAAAGAGGATCGGTACTGGTGCAGGTGATGGGAGGGCGAGATAACGAGCAGGAGTGGCGATTTCAGGAAGTAGTTGGGACATGTAAATCCTTGCGGGGGCTTCCTCTGTCAGAGGAGCCATCCGGGGAGCGGGGCATGTGCAGGCTGAAGTCACGCCTGTTAGGGAGGTATTTGTTCTTCTGGCCCCCGCAGCCCAGGCGGGTTGTCGTAACATCCCTCGAGCCGGGATCTGGTTGCAGCAATAAAGTTGGGCGGGTTGGGTTCCTGGCTGGGCAGGAAAGAGTTATTGATCAATGCCACGAATCCTTCCCACCTTCCTCCCGCCCGCCCCCGTGGTGGATGTAATGGATACCAGGAGAGGTGGGAAGGAAAGCAAAACTGGAAAGATACTCTGGGTGGGAGGGGAAGGTGGCATGGCCAGGGCAAGGACATGGGGAGAGGATAAATATGAACTGAGCAGAGCACAGGACCTTTTTAATGTCCCCAAATCAGGGCTGCAGGTGGATGTGGTTCACTCTGTGGATGAGCAAATGCATGTGCAAATATAGGAGGGAGCAGGGAGGGTTAGCATTTCTCCATCCATTTGCTCAGAGGACATCCCAAGCCTCAATCTCTCCCTCACGTTCCCTTGGATGCTCAGGATGCAGCAGCTCTGTGCCTCATACACGCCCCAGTGATCAGTGCTGGGGACAGTTGCTGATGGGAGCGCTCAGCCATTCCTTTTCTGCTGGACATGTGCACCCAGGCTCACCAGTGCTCTGTCTGAGCACATTTAGCTCGGAGCAATTTAGAAGAAGTTCTTTACGCTCTGGGGCTGGAGAGACAGGGGGGACCCTGATCCAGGGTGGCGATCTCACAACCGCAGGATAATACTGGGGAAAACTAACTCTGAAGAAACAACATACTTGTGTCCTGCATTGTACAGGATCTCCAGGGCTTATTTCATCTCCTGCAGGGGGGCTGGGATCGTCGGTGGACTATCGCTAGGCCCCCACTGGGGAAACCTTTGACATGTGCAGAGACCCAGCACTTTGGCCAGCTGGTCAAGCTTCATCATTTTTGATCCTGACCAGGTATTATTACTATAATAAGATTGATATTAGTAATACTGCTAACAATTGTGGTAATGCTAATAAAATAATATTGTACTCCTCCATCCAAGGAGCTCCAAGCTTTTAAAGGAGATTAAGTCTCATGGCATCCATCCCACTTCAGGAAAGGTTATTTAGACAGTGGCGAAACCTCCTTGCACCTTCCTCCTCCAAGGTGGAACACAGCAGCTATTTATGAGTATGCAATAACAATCCACAGCAATCTAGGCCGAGCAATGAAAGCAAATACTACATTCAGGGCAATTACAGGGGTTATAGGGAAGACAATGCACCAGCACACTCAACTCAATGGCTAGGCTTTTAGATGTATTAGGGGACTTTTTGTGGTGTTCAGAACCTACTGTGGTGCACCACAAAGAGCTTTGGCTGTGGCAGCAGCACGGTCTCTCAGCCCACCCTGGGCACCCGTCGCTCCTGATTCAGAAAGCAGGGAAGGCAGGAGCCTCGCTGTCTTCTCCGTGTTACTCAGCACACCCTAACTCCTGCCCTGGCATTCTGCAGGAGGCATTTCTTTGTGGGCTAACTTGGGATTGTCCACTGAGACCTGCAGCTTGGAGATGGAAAGTTCCCTGGCTTTTGAAAACCATGTTCCCCTTCCAGAGCTGTGTTGGTACAAGCCTGTTAGGAGCAAGCAGTTCCCAGGAGTAAATCACATCCACAAGAGCAGGTCCTTGATGACTATGAAGCCTCTTCAAACCACCACCTTTTCTTCTGTGACCTTGTGGAAGTCACAGACACCACCAGCCCAGCCTGAACATCTCCAGTGGAAGCTGCTCTGGGACTTAGATGCACGAGGCACTGGCGGAGAAAAAGCCAAAGCATTTCTGCTCATCAGCGCGCGGTGCGCTGCCCTCCACTCCTGCAGGCTTTGATGAACGCAGAACTAGTTAGCAGCACTGGTGTGAGTGGGTCCAAGAGGTCATGCTGAAAAATGGCACTTTGTCAAAAATGTCATTTCAGCAGCATTTCATTGCCTTTTTCTTTAAATGAAAAATTTCAGAAGGAAATGAAGCCCATGTGTTATTTCACTGTGATCTGGATTTTTTTGCTGCTGTTTTGTTAAAACAGTTCTTCCTCATGCCTGGACTCCTCACCCTCTTTCAGTCTATCGTTTGCAGCTCAAAAAGCAGATTCTTGTCATTCTGCAGGGAATGCAGTTTTTGGTCATACCATGGAAACTCAATGTTTCCTTTACTTGAAAAAGATGTGCCAAAGCAAGATGAAATTTTGAAGTCCACAGTCTTGATCCTGTGCATGCTTTTTTCTTTTTTTTTTTAAATTGAGTCATTTTCAGAGAGCTTGTCCACCTCTTTCTACTGAACCTGAATGATTGTGCTTTGGGTTGCCAATGCAGGATGCCAGGCCTTTTCTCGTGGCCACCAATGGAAGCCCAGGGCTGATGCAGAAGGAGGGCAAGGTCCTGGCCCAGTCTCCCCTTCCCAGCCTGCTAGTCTGGTACTGGGAGATTTCAGCTAAAGATCAGCCACATCACCTGTGTTTGGCTTCCCAGAAAACATCCCTCCCAGATTCAGGGATCTCCAGGAATGTAACAGCCATCCCTGACTCAGGTTTGAGCTCCAACAACTCAGTTCCTCTTTCACTTGAAAATGTGGGCTTTGTTGCCCTTTTGAAGCCGTCTGGCTTCATCTCCAGCCCTGCATTCACCACCAGAAGAGGCAATCAGCTATGGGGGCCCTCTGGCTTTCAGTATCATGGGGAGAAGAGGGGTGAGAGAGCCTGTTCTAGCCCTTCTTGCCGCCCTCTCCCATTTCCACCTTCTCGCTGCCTGGAGAAGAGAGAGCAGGACCTCACCTAGGACCCTGGAGACAGACTTTCAGCAAGGAAGAGGCTGCCGCTGTGCATGTCAGGAATGATTTGATCAGCAAGAGAGATGAGCACCTCTAGCACTGACATCAGGGGACAGGCAGAGGAGAGTGCGAAAAAGCTAGTGACGGACAGCAGGACTGCAGTGCGTGGCAGGGTGCGGAGACCCACAGACTGGGCACGGGTCTCTGCTGGGGACAGCGGAGGGACTGATTACACTGATGCTGTGTTGAATTTCTTCTCCTGCAAAACCAGCCCCGCTGCTTCCATCTGGGATAACAGTTTAAGGGCTGTTAGTGCACAGCTGTGTCCCTACGCATCCTGCCCTGGCTGGGAGTAAAACCGATGGCACAAGGGCACTTTGCTCTTACCCATATGCATGGGTATTTACCCACATGTGCAAGCACCCCGCATGTTATATATTACCTGTGAAAGCATGGGTGAATTTCACAAGTGGGAGATCACCTTTGCCCGAACCCTTCACGGCAGACCCTGCTTTAGCCTGCCTTTCTCAGGAAAGCGGTCAATCATCCAGTACATCTGCTGAGCCTTTCTGTGGGCCACCCCACAGCCTTCCTCTGTGCTCACTGAGCAGCAGTGGGAACAGGCTGCATGACCCAGACTCCTCCAGACAAAACTGTCACAGCCACCAGGCCTGCCGAGCCACTCACAGAAACCCTTTCCAATTTTTTCTCTTTACAATTTCATTTAAAAGTGAATTCTGTGCTGGTGAAAGGTGCCGTACCAACAGTTCTAGACAGCGACATATCTTATTTATCCATGAAAAAGAGTTTTAAAAGGCGTACAGCAATAACAATAATGTCCTGTTCTTTGCAAAAACAGTTTTCCAGCAAGAGAATTGCCATGAATGTTTCCAAGCAGAGGCCAGGTGCAATGCACAACGCACATACGTGCATCTACACATGTGCTCCAAACCACTGGTGCTATCTCCTCCTGCCAAACCAAACTGTCAAGGTCCACCAAGACCCTCAAGGTCCTTCTCTGGCCTCCCTGGCTCAGCAGTTTCTGAGGGCGAGGAGACCAGCTGCAAATTGCTTTCAAGGGCTGGATTCCCACCAAGCACAGCCCGAAGCCTGGCATTACAGCCTGTCCTAAAGGACCGTGGGTATATTTTTGCCTCTCATATAGCCAGGCACTTCAAGGCCTAATGCTCTTCAAGGATGATTATGGGAAATAGGCCTCTGGGTAATATCCCCTCCCCACGACCAATTCCCCTCCTTTAAGAGTGGGACAGTTTCCAGAGCTCTTTTAATACATCTCGCTCTCTGCCCTCTCATCTTCAGACCATTTTGCCATCTGTTTGCCTTTATTTCCTTTGGGAATAACTCCCTTTCATTTTCAGATTCCAGGGGCAAAATGTATCCAGGTGGCTGTGGGTGGGGGTAGCATCTTTTAGCCTCCACCTTAAAAAAACCAAAACACCAAAACATGAAAAAAAAAACAACAGGAACCTCAAAACAAACAAATTGAGACCAGAAGTTCTGCAGAGGGCCACAGCATGGTATTACCACCACATCTACAGGCAAGGCCCCTTGTCAAAACCCCACTCTACCCCTCTGCATGTGATCCTCAGCCATACAGTCTGCTGGTGTCTCCTTGCCTCTATTTATACTAAAGCCCTTGCAGAATAAAACATCCATGTAAAATCCAATTTCCTCTGAATCTCTCTCGGAGACGAGGCCTCGAGATTGAGTAGATAACCTCTGCAGTAATTGCCTGAACCACTCCTGTTTGCTGGAAAGGTGAGATCCATTTTTCAATTATCTATCTGCAGTGACAGCAGCGAGCAACGGAGCTAAGAGGAAGGAGAGAGAGAGAGAGAGAGAGAGGAAATCCAGCCAACAAGAGCCGTCTGTGTCAATCCTGGCAAACGGGAGGTACGATAGATGTGGTCACAGTTCCTGCCATCAATATCCTCTAATATAAATGTCAGCGATGCCATTTTACCCACAGTCATTTCCCACAATGCTGATTACATTATCGTATAATAGAGGGGCGCCAGCCGCACCGCTTTTTCTCCTAACCCTCCTTGCGGTAATGTGTCAATAGCCTGCCTCCATGAAACAAGTCAATTTTCTGCAGGCTTGGCAGCGGAATAAATCTGCCGACTATCTAGAGAGCTGGAGATATTTATACACACCGCGTCCTCTCTCTCTCTTGCTCTCTCTCTTTCTTTCGCCCTCCCCCCTCCTGCCTTCCCTCCCTGTGTGTGCAAGCATAGATGTGTGTCCTCAGCAGAATTGAGTGATTTTCAGCCCAGACTCAATAAGAAGAGAATTTAGGGCAGTCCTACAGCTTGGCTTCCAGTAACAGCCCTACACGTTTATTTTCTTTAGCTTAACAGGAAAGAGAGAATTATGTTTAGATTTATATGACAAGGGCAGTTCTACCAAAACGCTTGCGATAAGCACTGTGGAAGGGGGAGGAAGGTGTGTGCACGTGTGGCAAAAACCAGGCAGGCCAGTGGCAGAGAGGGATTGCAACACCTTGCAGGTCACATCATGGGGGTCCTCTGGGAGCTGGAAAAGCAGCTCTTATTTTAACCAACAGCTCCTTTTTCAGCGTATGTCCGAATCGAATGCCAGTGGAAGAAGGAGGAGGGAGGCCATGTACTCCTCCATTCCCGCTGACCGATGAGGGTGGAGGTGTTTGGCTCCGCTGTCTTGACTCTTGCAGGCAGAGAGCTTGCCAAGGACGAGATGCTCTGGCCACCTCAGGGATGTTCATTCTCCCAGGGATGTCCCCAGGCACCCTGTGGTCCACCACCCCTGCTGTGATTTCTGCCTTCCCTCAGCTCAGAGGGGACTCAGCCTCCCCAAAAGCCCCAGTGGCTCCCTCTGCCAGCCAGCGTGGGCTGCTCAGGCCATCCTGAGCTGCCAGAGCACAGGCTAAAATGGCAGATGCTGCTCACGCTCGCAAAGGCAAGGGTATGCCATCTTACTGAGACACAGCGGCAACTCAGAGTGCTCTGGAGAGGCTCTTCTCCCTCTGGGTGCTGGCCAGAGAGAGATGGACTCTCAGCAAGTGTTCTCCAATCCCTCTTGGTCTGAGCCAAGGGAATGGGAAGGGTTTCTCCCACCTCTCAGCTCTGCTCAGCACAGAAGACTTTATATTTAACCCTCAGTGGGGGAATTTTTTGGACACGGAAAATGTCATCAACTATTTTTTTGCCAAGAGGGGAAAAAAAGCCTGAAAAGACTAATAGCAAATACAAAATTGCCTTCAAATTTCTGGGCTTTGTTTTTTTAATAAAAACCTGCAAATGTTCCATCTGTTTTCATGTTTTCATCAAAATTTTGTGCAAGAGGCACATAATGCTTGGATCATTGCTTTTGGCTTGATTGCTCCATCCTCCTGCTCCAGAACGCAGCAGTTTCTGGGCAGGGAGCTGGTGTGTCCTCCACTTGCCCTGGGAGGACCGAGTCTACCGTCTTCCACGGTGATGGGTCCACCCTACGAGACACTAAAGATGCCCATTTTGTTTGTCCTGCCACTCCATACGATCAATCCTGGCAGCTTTGAGAAAGAGTATCTGGGAGAGGACACTGACCTCCTACCATGCTAAGAGGACCCCAGAGACCTCGTTCAATCCCTGGCCCTGGGCAGAGCTCTGCCCACTTACCCCTGGCCTTGGTGAACATTATGCACTTCCTTACCCAGCTCCACTGGGCTTTGCCCAATGTGAGCTTTGCCCCACAGTGTGGGTCATTTGTGACCACACCAACACTGCAAAGTTTCAAACACGAATTCCCTCTGGGCAAGAGCAGGCCCAGCAGACGCAGAGCACCCTAAGCACAGCGGGGTGACTTGGCATGGAGGGAAAGCCAGGCAGCGGGTATATCGTAGTATTGTTCTTGGCTTGGGCTCTGGTTGCTCTCTGCAGAGGGAAGACATCCAACTCCTCACTCGCCTCTCTGCTTCTGTACACGCCTTCACAATGACGCCGGCAGATTTTTTTTTGCCCTGGCAGCTGTGTCAGAGATTGACAAGAGCTTTACAAAATTGGGAGGGAAGTGAGGCTCTGTGTCTTGATGAAGACTTTATTTAGAAATCAATGAAACCCACCACTCCATCACACAAACTCCAGCCCTCCTACCCTTTTCAGCCCTGTCTGCCTGGGCTGCAAGTCATCAGCACCTGTCAGAAAGAGAGGCCCACGCTGGAGGTACCTAAGAAAGAACAAGCACCATGCGGTCTCACACGCAGAAGAACCTTAAATTCCTTCCCTGGTATCTAGAAAAGACACTTTGTCAGGGAGAAGGTTTGTATTCGTTTTTTTTTCTGGGAAAGGATCTCCCCATATCTGGAAGAGACAAATCTGACCACAACGGAAAAGAACTGAAGTCAGAGATAGTTGGGGCTGCCTGGTCCAAGAACCGTCAGAGCCAGCGGGAGCCTTCTTGTGACACCATCAGCCTTCAGATGAGTCCAAAATTTGGAGATGTGCCCTGGATCACAGCCTTCAGGGGTATTGGGGCAGTCTCATTGACAAACCCCAAGAAAAACTGCAAAGGAAGGATACTACGTTAAGATACATTTCTCCAAAGTGAGGAAGTGGGGACCAACTCCAGAGCTCTGATTCATATGCTTGTCTGCATATGTGGTGTGTCATTAAGGGAGAAAAGCTGGCAGCAAGCTTCAGTCGCTTACTACTGCACTGGCAGGAAAGACAAATGCAGAGCATAAGATAAATGAGGCACTTCCAAGTGCGAGAAAGTCAATACTATAGAGACCTTCAAACTGGAGTCTGGGGAACAGCTCACAATTCAGCTCGCTGGTACAGATGAGAAGACATCTCTGTGTGTTAAGAGCTTATCAACACTTCAGACTGGTACATCCCAGTGGGGTGACAAGACACGTGGCCACATGGGAGTGGACTTGGGCACAAGTCCTTGCAGAGGCCCACCGTGAGGGATTGCTCACACACCATCTGTGTTATGGGAGCTTTTGGAGGAAATCAGAGCCTTGCTGTGCATCCTAATGGTCCAGTAAAAAAAGACTGAGTCCTGGTGCAAGACAGTCTCCAACGTGACCAGGCAAATAGCAAGAGAGAACAGAAAAGTGACTTGTCCAAAATCTCATTAAAAAGCCAGGCTGATCTCCCTGAGGCTGCTCTTCAAGATGACCAGAGTCACCCAGAAACACTGGGCACCCAAAACGCTCTGCCACTTTTCAGACCCCATCTTGTGTTGTCACCCTTTCCCTGCTGTGATACACAGAGGGGATGCACCTTCTCAGTGGCCCTGCAAGAGCCACCAGCCATGTTGGGTGCCAGCTCACTCTGCTGCGTGGCATCGCAGCACGGGTGTGTGCGAGACGATTAAATATGGCTCTGAATGCATGCGCACGTGCTCGGTCCAACAGCTGAAGGAAATGCAAACTGATCCACCCAAGGAAAGAAAGGAGATGCTGTCCTCCTTTTTTCAATTATATCCAGGTCCAAGGTCGGCGACCTTTTCCCTCCTGCACTGCAGTATCTTGTCACACAAAACCCAGAGAGAAAGGGAATGTGATAAAGATGAAAGTGATGTGGCAGGCTCGTATGTGAAAACAATCACCCTTCAATTAAGTGTGATTGATTTCCCAAATCAGAGATGCATTCAGCTTCCAACAGATAGATATGAGTGAAGGCCAGATGCTGGGGAATTCAGCGCATGTGCTTGGGCTAAGACATCGCAAGGAAACAAAATAGAGATGCTGTAAAGTATCAGGTGCTTTGAGATGAGTCTGAGATGGGCATAAAACCAAGCCAGGAAAATTTTCCCCCCTTAAAGCAAAGCTTAGGACTGGGAAACAAGATGCAGAGAAAGAAGGCATTTCTCCATGCAGTGAAACTAGAGAGACTTTTTGTATGACAGCAGCAGCCGGGGACAGCCCAAAAAAGAGTAGGGATTTTGCAGATATATAGAAGAGGTTCACTGACATAAAGCTGTTCCTGTACAAGACAGACAAGGGACACAGCCCATCTCACAGGGGAGCTGGGGGCAGAGTGGGGTAAGGCACCTTAGTGACATCTCACAGCGTTGCTCTAAAGCTTTTGACAAATGACTGCGAGGTCCAGAAACTCCATTTGGTTCTTCTGATGTCAGCTGTGTCCCCTTTCACATTCAGATGCTCATGGGGTCCTTCCAGCTGTTTTACAGACCCCTGTTTTTTTGCAAACCAAACCTGCCCACCCACCACGTTGACACTGCCGCTGCCAGGGTGAAGTACCTCAGGGCGTTTCACAGCAGGCGGCCAGTGGAACAGAGGAGGGAGCTTCTCTTCTCACATCAGAGAAACCACTTTGCCCAAAGAGGAGGGAGCTCTGCTGTAAACATCTGCAGCAAGCCCTGGTCTTCGCTGAAATGCTCAGCGTGGCAGAGGAGCAGCTTTCAGAATACCAGTTGACTCCATTGACTTCATGTGACCTGAGCCCTGTGCAGCTCAGTGCACAGAGCCCACACACATCAGGGATGGCCAAAGCATATGCTGTGCTTTTGGAGGAGACTGGGTACTCTCACCCTGGTTTCCAAAACTGCTCTACCTAGCACCCTTCATCAGCGCTGTTTTAACTGTGAAAGGGGAGCTTGCTACCCTCTCAGAAATGTGCCCCCTCAGCTCTTATATGAGCACCCATCACTGTGGCATTTGGTGACACCATTCTCCTGAGTCCTACAAGCTCCTCCTGCATTTATCAGCAATAGGCAAGGTCAAAACTGGCAGCACGAGGGAGGTGTTTGACCAGGGAGAATGGAAAGCAGTGCTGCAGATTTAGCACAGTTCATGGCTGGGCAGCAGCTCCTGTTGGTTAGTGTGGGCTCTTGTCCCGTTTTCCCTATGACAATGAGCCTCATCCATCTCCCACTCTCTCCCCCTTGTCCCTTTCAGGGATTTAAAATAAAAGGTCTGCACTTGACCCCCCTCCTCCCTGCAGGGAGAGGGGAAGGCCATGAATAGAGAGACCCTCATGTTTGCAGAAGTGATTTTCACATTAATGGCAGCATATGTTTGCATTGATTCCAACCTGCGGGGCTGCACACGAGCGCGTGTGTGTGCCTGCGTACACGCTGCGGGCGGGGGGCGGACGGCGGCTCCGCGTGTGGGGGTACCAGGTGCTTGCTGTCAGGCTGAACAAAAAGAAGTGTCAGCACTCTGCGCCGGGAGGCTGTGCTGGCAGCTCCCCCCTGCCTTCAGCCCTGCGCTGGGAGCATCCTGCCTCTGACTCACAGCAGCATCCTTTTGCGTCAGCTCCTGAGCTCTCCTCCCCTTCTCCTCTTCCCCAAATTGCGAGGCGCAGCATGCCCTGACCCCAGGCTGTCTGCTGTCACCCATGCCTGCCCCCCAAAGGCTCAGATGGTGACTTTGGATGGACAGTGGTTGTGCAGCCTCCTTCTGCTGGAGCATCCTCTGGAGACTGCTCTGACCTCCTGCCAGACCGGTGCACCTCAGAGCCCATGTAAAGTCCTGCCATACCCCAAAACAGACCAGCAAGGTCACTTGCTGAATCCACATCTCCAGCTCATGGCTGGCTGCAGCCTGCTGCCTCCTTTCACACCTTCTCCCAGTGCTGAGACACCACAGTGCTGGCACCCCAACAAGCACTCCAGGCTGTCCTGGCTGGCGTCCCCATGCTCTCTGGAGGAGCAGAGCTGCCCTGTGCCCAGTACCCCATCCTCAGAGTGAGTGGCACCCACACTGCCTGCACGGGGCTGGACACCCTCCACCCAGCACCAGCAACCCCCCAGCTGTGCCCTCCTGGGGGCAGCGGGGAAGACAGAGTTGCGGATTAAGAGCAGCAGGGGCCAAGAGCAGGTTGCACGTCTTAGTGCCCTCCCAGGGCGTACTGAACTCAGATATTTCCCCACGATGACAAAGCCAGGCATTGCAAAAGAGGAGGCCTGACCCTGCTGCCTGGTTCAATCACACCCAGGGAATTTGCCAGTTCATGGATGCACTCAAACTTTCGTCAGCAAAACTTTCTGGAGGAGATCAGGCCTTAATCTTGTTTTCTGCTCCATTTCTCCTGCCTCTGAAACAGGAGTCACTGTGTTTCTTTTTGCTGCACTGTGCATCCATCTTGTCTGATCCTGACCTGTCTGGTGCCCTGGAGGTACACAACGGCTCCAGCAGTAGGGCCTGCATCTCCCCGGGGGTCTCCAGACACTGCTGGCATCACAGTAAACTCATGAAGAAAAAGAATCAGGCAGGATCCCATGTGGACTATGAGGACCCTGAGAGACACAGCTGGAGTGAATGGAAAGACCAAGCACATAGGGGGTGCTGCTGCTCCAGCCATGGTGATAAGAAGTTTCTGCTCTTCCCAGGTGAGCTCAGGCCTATGCTCTGTGGCAGAGCTGCCTCATGCCCCTAGGTGAGCACATCTGCTGAAGGGTCCATCCTGAGAGCTGCAGAAATCCCTCATCTTCCTGGGTAAACCCACCTGAACTCAAGCGAGGATGTTGCAGAACTTACAGCCTATGCTACCTATTTTACCCCTTGATGATCAGCACATTTCTTCCATCCATGTTTTTATCTCTGTCGCAGGTAAGGATTGGTATGAACAGTGACACTTGTGGGGTTTGCAATCTGGAGATTGTTTATCTTCTAAAGGGCAGCACTCCTCCATTGCAACAAGCCGTTCCGCAGGCAGAGCTCCCAGGGAGAGCTGTTGTGATACCTTCACGCACTTGCGGAGCTCACCTGGGATAGGATCAGGGCAGCCAGCACCAAGAATTCAACATTCATATGCAGTCTGCAAAGCAGGACATTTGGGCTGGAGCTTGGAGCTCCTTCTCTTTACCCTCTGGCTCTTCAGCCTGGCTGGGCAGGAAAAAGAATGGAAGCTTTCACTTGCCAGAAATCTTGGTATTTCCAAATCAGTCTCTGTGGGGAATCAGAAGGGAAAGTTGAAATGTCAGAAAGCAAAAGAATACAGTCTCCAAATTGCAGACTGCAGCTAATCAGCAAATGTGGACAGTGAAAACACCAGCAAGAAAAATCTCTACTTTGCCAGTGGAAGTGTAACTTGGGAAGGGGAGTGCTCTTGCCACATTTTAAAACGAAGACTGCTGCTCAGCCTGGGAATTGCAAGCTGGAATGATTTGTATTGTTGCTTTGATTCTCCTGATCAGAAAATAAAAAAAGCTGTACCAAAGTTTTCCTTAGAAGAATCTTGATGTTGGAATAACCACATTTTTCTCCACAAGAAATTCTTAAGCAAAATAGATCAACTCCTTCTATTTAGATACACTTGGACTCTAATCTTAAATTTTTCTTTCTGCCATTTGAGCTATTAACAGGTTTGTTTTTCTTAGAAAAAAGCAGAGACGCCCATGTAATCACAGAATCCGAGAGTCAGGGCTTTAATGAAAATACCAGACACAGCAAAGGAGCCAATGCTATACATAGCCCGGACACTGCACTGTTATAGACCGGAAGACAGGGAAGAATTTGGTGGGTGCAATAGCTAAATGCCTTATTTATAGCGTGAAGTCGTGGAGCACCAGTGGGCTGAGCTCCGGTTGCCATTTCCCTTGCTGTGCTTGCACCCAGCAAAATAAAAACATGTGAGACGGGCTAAGCCAGTGTCATTCCCTCTCAGAAGGACACCTCCAAGGCAGGCTATTTTAATCAGCCTGGACATACTCTATCCACTGCTGTAACCACCCTCCTTCTTTTTCACTTGTGTTTTACGTACAAATGCCCAGTGCAGATTCATGGTCTCAAGCATCTAATGACCTGTTGTATATGCAGGTCCACAGGAGTTTTTTTTCTTTATTTGCTCTCTTACCCTGATATGAAGGCTTGCAACGCTGTTCTTTATGTACAAGAGATCTGTCCAGGTGAGCTTTGTAGAACTACATTGGAAGCGCCCAGGCCAGGTCTTATTGTTAATGCACAAAGGCTGTTTGCACTCTTCTGGACACTGGATCCGATGACGTGAGGAAAGCATGGGATGCAGGTGGCTTAAGTGTTAGGAACACTAATTCCAGCAGTATTTCAAGCCCTGAAGACCTTACTAGTACCCAGCAAGCAGATGATCCACCAGATCCACCTTGGTAGACCCACCATTCTACCGAGCCAGGACATGGGAATTAGGTCGGTGGCCTCATGGCATGCAGAGGTTTCCTTTGGTGGTTATGTGTGTCAGGAACAACGGGGGAAAAAAGCTAAAATCATCATGATTTTTTTTCCCCGTGCAGCCAGATCAGTCAGTCATGGAAATTAAGGGTCTCACCCAATTTTGAACATTAAAAACTCAGATGGGGCTGGAGGCACATGCAATATGCTCCCACAGCGACTGTCCTCCGAGACCACACCGCAACATCCACCACTCCCTTCCTCCAGGATAAGCAGGCAGTGGGAATCATGGGCTGCTGAGCAGAGCACAGCTGTTGTCACGTTCACAGCAGGGGAGAGCAAAGGGAAGCCCTGTGCCCGCAGGGCGTAGAATTCCCTTTGGCTTTTGAAAACTATGGTTTTGTTTTAAGATCTCAAAGCAGCCAGCAGCCCCCGAGTGGATTCGAAGCCACTCTGCTCAGAGCAGAGGTGTGAGGGTGTCTCACACGAGGTCTGCAGGGCACAGCCCACTTTAACCCCGCAATCCCAAAAGTGTATGTGAAATTCCCTTGCTGAGCACCTTCCCCCCAGCTCTCCTGTGTCGTGCTGACAGGATTGCACACTCCCAGTACATCCCTCCTGCAATAGCAGGGCTTAGGGGATGGAGGCTGATATGAGGGCTTAATTAATCAGTTAATTAATCCCAAACATTTTAACCCTCCAAATCCCTGCTGCGCTCTAGTTTGGCAATTTGTTCATTAGCAGAAGTTTTTTGTTTGTATTTGAACTTGGATCATTTGATTTTTCCCCCAAGACAGACGCAAAATATAATAATATCATTAGGAGAGTGAGTGTCTTTGTGTCTGTGTGCACATATGTGTGTGTACCACTGTCTCCTGCATTAGGAGCAAGCTCTGCTCAGGACTTTTCTGTGCTATCTCTGACCTCCCCTTGGATTCTCCTCTGCACTGGACATTACAAGGCTAAAGTCAGGCTATGCCAGGGTGGTAAAGCTCCCTTGCCCTCTCTGTACTGGTCAAGCCACCCCAAATGCTCAGGCTGTGCACCTTTGGGCCTCTCTTGGCAAATGGTCTTGGTGGGGCTCATTCCCACATTCAGCGGGAACGGAACACTGACTTTCCTCCCCAACAGCATCAGGGCCACCCCACACAGCAGAGGCGTGAGACACAACCCTCAGCTCGCTGAAGGAGGAGCAGTTAAATGCACGGTCTCTGGCTATCACATGAAACGGACACCTGCCCTGCTGGGATCCTGCACTGCTTGTTTTGTGGTAATGTCATGTCTGAAGTGCCAAGACATTCTGTCCCATGGCCTGGGCAGGTAGGGACACCTAGGTGTATTTTCCAGAGCTCCAAACTCTTCCTCCACCCCTTTGCCCTGCCTCCATCCCTGTTCCTGGCTGAGCTGGAGACCTGCCTGCCTTACCCAGGCTGTTACCCACATCTCGTTACAGCCACTGTTTTCAGACCTTCACTTCATTCCCATTCTCTGCTCCCCTGAGCACACGCGTTCACCACCCCTTGATGAATCTGCAGCGTCCTACCTTGAGACAAGCCCAGCAGCTGGGCTCAGGTGCCCAAGCTCTGGCCAGCACCACCCAGGAGAAGGACCTCTGGGCAAGTGACAGGATTTACTGCTCCAGATCCTAAACGCTGCATCAGTGCTGTTACTCTGCTGGTACACATCCCTGTTCCCTGGGTTTTTACAGCACATCTTTGTACCACTCGGCTACAGTAATGAGGCCCCACCTAATTGCCATTCAATAAACTCCAGTTAAATTAACAGCTCCATCCAATGATCACCAACATCTGCTGTTCATCAGGCAGCCTTCCTTCCCCTCCTGCTCCCTGTGTCTCCTTAAATCCCAGTGCCCCTAAATTCAGCCAGTCAGATCCCTACTGAAGGGGTTGTGAAAGCTGGTCTGGAGGCCTTGTTGTGGCCAGGGGATTTTTTTTTTTTTTTTATGGAGTGTGTGGGGGAGTTTGTGTGAGTGAGAGCAGGGGGAGGGAAATTGTGGACGTGCAAGCTGAGAGAGGATATGAAAAAGAAAGTGTGTGTTCACAAGGAGAAAGGCCAAGGGACTTCGTAGTGCCCTGGAGGGTGTTGATGTGTGCGCGATGGACAACAAGCAGCAGGGGAAGGTGGGCAGTGTGATGAAGAGCAGTGGGAGACCTCAAGTGCCTGGTCAAGCCCCAGGAAAGAGGGTATGTCAGGCAGGGAGGGCAGGTGGAGAGGATGGGTGGATGCACACATGTCCTTGTGGCAAGCGGGAGGAAGGCGTCCCTTTGTGTCCATGGAGCGTGCTCAGGTGAGTGTGGCTCAGTGTGTAGATGTCTGCCTGATTGTGGCGTGGTGATCTTATTTCTGTGTGCACACACAGCGTGTTTGTGATGTGCATGAGCTAGATATAGCTCAAACACGCCATCTCTGGTCTCAGCTGTGTTTGGCCAGTGTATGAACCTGCTCCCATGTGCTTAGCTGCAACGATGGGACTAGGTGAGCTGGTCCAAGACAATCACAAGACCGTACAAGCACCCCTGTGCCTTTGTCTCACAAACACCCACTATCTTGATCTCTGGCCCCTTTGTCACACTGTCGATTCACTTTCCCCACGTTGCACGCGTTGCATGCAGAGGAACTAGTGAAGAGGGGATGTGACTTGTGCAGCTGACTCCAGCAGGGATGCTGACTTTGCAGGAGCGTCACACTCCTTTGACTCACCATTTCTGCATGAGGATTTAGTTAAGCATCAGCCCAGCTCTAACCGAAAATCAGATCCTGAATCTGACTTCTGTTCAGTCTGTTTGTACACAGATGTGTAAAGCCTATGTGCGCATTGCCATCTCCAATAGCTCCGCAGCAGCTGGGGAGAGGGAAGGTCACCTCTCTGATTCAGAGGTTAACAGGGTCATGCTTCACTTGTGGAAAAAAACTCTTGCCTAAAATTAAGCCTCAGCCTTGCAGAAAGGCAGGCCAGACAAGCCATTAAAAAAGGTCAAAGATATTATCAGCTCCTAATCCAATTAGATACTGATTATCTGTGAATTCAGCACAGCCTCACTGTTAGAGCTATGGTTAGGAAAATGAGCATCTCCAAAAAAACAGCTGGAGACTGGGGGGGCTCTGAGAGCCGAGGCAGCCTTGTGAGAGTTTATGCCACTGCCTGGGGAGCGCTGGCAGTAGCAAGAGCCACGTCGGGTTTTCATTGCTATCTTTCTTCATATGTGTCACCTGGTGGGTGACATTACCTTGCTAGCGAAGGAAGCAGACAGGTCTGTAACCATCCCTTCTCCTAGATATAAGTTTAAGAACAAAGAGAAACAAAAATTTCTGTATTCGATTAAAATCAGTGATGCAGCAGCCTGACTTGTTGGGAATTCTCCAGCAAAACGTTTTTAATGGAAAATATCATTCTGGCAAAACCAACAGTTTCCATGGGGAAATAACAATTTTACCGTTTACTTGTGGAGTTTTTTTTATTTTTGGTCAGTCCAGCAATAGCAGCACATTTTAAGGAGGTTTCCTACTAGTGATGTTCTGGAAAAAACCTTTCAGCAGGGTAGAAATCTAACTGTTTTTAATCTGGAACTTGATTGCTTTATTAAGGGGATTATGTGATACAGTCCTGAGATACCAGGGGAATGGATTTGCTCCCCTGGCAGGCGGTCTGACTTTGAGAAAAGAGAGTTTGTGTGTTGAGTGCTGGCTGAAAGAGTTATGGAAATTACCCCCCGTGGTTTCATCCCCCTTGTCTCCAGACAAGAAGGTCTTTGATATTTTTTTTTTCTTGCTGATAATAGGACTAAACCATGGCTGGTTTCTCTCCCTAAATGGAACACCTTGCACATCTTGCTGTGGCAAACTGATTCCATAGGCTTTGGGTGGTTTCTTCTGTGAAAACAGCGAGAGGTGCTCTGGCCAGGGCACATGCTGAGTGCGTGCAAAGCCCGCTGCGCCAAGGCCTGGATTTCTTTTTAGGCTGAGGCATCCTGGCTGATGCAAGGGATGAAGGTAGCATCAGTTTGGTTTCTTATTTATAAAAGGCAACCGATGTGAACCTTTCCCTCTGTTTTACAATCTCCCACGCCTGGCTGGGCAGAGCCATACAGCTTTGTAATAACTAGCTGAGCAGCTCTATGGATTTCCAGTGTTGCTGTTTGGCTGCAATGACACTTTGGTTGTAGCTTCTGCCTTAGGACAGCGATACTCTTTTAAAAAGCAAACCCACCCATCAGCAGAGCCACCGCTGGGCAGGTGCTTGCAGATGCTGCTGGGTGGGGATCAGACCAGGAGGGCAGCACTTCTGATGGAACCAGACTCAGGTACCACATCCTAACCTCCAGGAAAAAATACCTTCTGATCACAGGCTGGACTTGACAAGGATGTTCAGCGCTGCAAGAGTTGAACTGACTTGGAGCTACCAACAGCGATTCTCACTTCTGACATGGGTTTCCTGCTTAGCCTTGGGAAGATGGAGTTTCCCTTCCATATTTTAGCTGTGAGAGCAGCTCTTTGGCCAGGCGGTAGCACTCAGAGTCTGTGCTTTAGGTTTACATCTGCTGAACATCTGGGCTTGAGGGTTTAGCCATGCAGGAATGGTCACCAGTGTGCACTTGTAAAGGGCATCTATTACGCTGCATTAACCCCACGTGGACACGTGCGGGCAGGATTAAGAGACCATAATCACATTCAGCTTGGTGGGGTTTTGAAAGAGAAATCAAATGAAGGCTGTGAACAAGGACGTCCCTGCGGGGGCTTAACACAATTTGGCTAATTCACTTGGCGTGTAAATGGTTTGTTCAACTTCATCTTTCCTGCCAGTGTGTATGGACGAGGTGGGAGTGAGTGCATGTGGGCTTGAGACCCTCAGGTAAGATGAGTCAGATTTGTTGGGGGGGCTGGCTGTGGGGTTCCCCTCCCGTTCCCCTTAGAGCAGGGCCCTTCCTTGGGAGTCTGAAACAAACAGAGGGGGAAAACACAATGGGCACAGCTGAGGTAGGAAGCAGTTTCCCGGCTAAGTGAAAGACAGAGGAGGAGATGTTGGTAAATAGGCTATTAACACCCAATGTCACTCCATTAATTTCATTGAATAAATCTGTCCTTTTTTCTTCCTCCCATCTCCCATGGCCTGATCTGGAGGCTGTTTGCGGGGCTGGAAGGGAGGACCCAACACGAAACCAGGGCTGCTCTTGGCTCAGTTTCCCTCCTGGCAGCTCAGCGGGTTCCGGCACCAGCACTGTCCTTTGATTTGACAAAGGTGACCAGCAATGGCAAATGCTTCTTCCATGTCAAGAAAGCAGGAATTTGGTGGCATTTGCTGTCTTATTCCCTCCCCCAGAAAGGCAAGCAGATGCCTTCCAGACAGCACCTGTACAGCTGTGCCCATCTTGCCCAGAGGGTACCTCTCCCTCTACATCTGCATCTCACCAGCAAGGACAAAGCCCACAAAGGATGGGAAGAGCTGCTGGTGCTGTCTCTGGACCGGCGTCTTTGCTGATAGAGAGCCAAGACTCAAGGCAGAAGGGTGCGAAGGCTCCCTGGGCCGAGCTGCACGGCCATGGCCAGAGGAAGAGCTGCAGGCAGGCCCCAGCCGGAACAGCTTGCCTTGGACCCAGGGCCTGAGACACTGAAGCCCAAGGTTCTGCCACATAGTTGAAGAAGCAGCTCTATTAAGGCATCACATAAATTAGGGGATTTTGTTCTCTGTATGCTGCTTTCTGCACCCTGGTATAAGCTATACTGCAAGACAGTTATCCATGCAGGAGATAACAGTGAGGTACCCATGCCCCGCGACTCTTCGCATCCCAGCCATTTCTCTGGCAATCACTACCATCAAAGCAAAGGTACAACCAGTACAAGAAAAGCACAAGGTGGAGGAGGGAGGAGAGCCAAGACATGAAGCTGGCACTGGGACCACAGTTGCCCTGCAGGAATAGCCAGGCTTAGGGACAGTGAGCATCTCCCCTCCACAAAAGTCGCAATGGATGTGTCCCTTTCTCTAGCTCATTGACCTGCCTGGGTTGTGGCCATAATTAATTCATACCTGTAAAGCGCTGCATAAAAATCCTCACAAGCTGGCATCACACACATGGAATGGAGTGTGACTGACATACGTGCCTTCACAGCAATCCCAGATCCTGTCTCAGGCCTTCCCAGCCCACATGCAATCACATCCAGCCCTTACCGCCATGGATCAATGGAGATTTTGGTTGCCAGGTAAAGATCTCATTGATTTTTATTTTTATTTTAATTGATGTTGCTATGGCAGGAAAGAGTGTTGCCCTATTGGAGACCACACAGCTGGAAGTAAAGACTGCTACAGTTTGTGGGAAGCTTAATTAGAGAAGGTGATTTGAGCGACCTGCCTAAAAAAGCCCTATTGAGACCAGCCTTGCCTTGGGAAGGTGGGGCAGTTTGGCAAGAGCTGTTGGGAGAGAGCTCCCCACCTCTAACCAGCCTCGCTAACCAAAGTCCACAACAGATTCCCCTCCAACATAAGAAGGCTCATGACTTAGTTTTTAAAAGCCTGCTGTGACAAACAGCTTTCTCCATCCCTCTGTCAATGCAGCCAGCACAGCCCCGCATGCTCGGAGGCACTGCTGCCTTTGTGTGCAACAGGCCACCCCACCGCATGGGTCCTACTGTGGGCGAAATGGAGTGCGTGGGGATGGCTGAGATGGAGGGGAGACGCAACAGGAGATCCTTTGGTTTCAGTCATGCCTGGTCCCGTGGGAAGCCAGGGAGAAGGTGAGAAGAGACCCTGCTCTGGCATGTATCCCTCACATCCCCCTTCCCACCGACTCTCGGGCAGCTGCAAAATTCACCACTTTCCCAGCACTCACCCAGGAGGGAATAACGATAATAAAACCAAAATTAGAACAACTCCCATCCCCAGACTGGGGGGGGCGGGAAGGGAACGAGCTCTTGGGAACGGCTTGGATTTCACAGCCTCTCCTGACAAACGTGACTTTTCAGAGAGAAAGTCGCCGCCACCGGCTTTTCCTTTGTGTCTGCAGAAAGAGGGTCCTCTCTCAGCCTTTCCCTTGTCATTGGATCTGGTTGGTGGGGCTGCAGTCCTGCCACTTCCCCCATGCAAAAGAAGCAGATTTGTCATCCCTGCTGTGGGCTCTGCGTTCCCAGCCTCTCTTGCCTCATTTAAAGAAAACCCCCAATCCCACAACAATGTAGAGCTTGAAATCCTTTCTTCCTACTTGATACTTCATTATTGTGATTGCTTTTTATTGATTGACAGAGCTGCCTTTGCAAACACCCAGGACCCTCAGAGAATTGCAAGCGGCCGATCCAGTCCCACTCTCGCACACGTGCGCACACCATCTCCCACTGAGCACGGTGGAGCCACATCTTCCCCTGCTTCCGAAACACAGCTTTCTGAGAGCGATGGTGAGAAGACTGGGAGCTGGTTTCTCTGCCTGTCAGTGCAGCACAGAGCTGGTCACTTGGGGAGGCTCTGTGCCACACGTGGCACAGTCAGGCACGAGGATGCACGAGGCTGCCACCAAGAACATTATTAATAATGGCCAAAATAGTCTTTCTCTGTGCACCAAGGGCAGGCTGTAGCTCTCAGGGAGTCACTGCACAGAGAGACATCACTACATCAGTGACACTCACGTCCTGGCAGGATCTTTGCTTTCCTTATCATCTTGAAAATGTCCCTGCTTCCTCCAAACCTATGCCACGGCTCCCCGCTGGCCCCACATGAGGGGTTACTGGTTTTCTAGCCGTGTTCACAGGGATGTCACCTGGTCACCTCAGCCACAACTTCTTGTCCCAGCCTTCAAACCTGCCTGTGTCCTGCAAACAGGTACAGGGCTGCCAGTGACCACTGAGCCAGTCTCACTGCAGAGACCCACCCGAAATACCTGTGAGCAGACTTCGGCTCCTGCCTCTTCTGGGAACTCAAGGATGGATGGATGGGATGGGTGGATGGGGGAAGGAGCAACCCTAGCTGCGGGGAATATCCTGCCCTGGCTCCTGCCCCGGGACCCCGTGCGTAGGTGAACTTTCAGAGTCTAGACTGAGAGAGGGGACACAGGGCCAGGCTGCAAATGTGCGAGGTCCCAGCCTGTCCATGGGGCTGGGAGAGTTCACTGTCATATGTGGGACAGATCCAGCAGGCTGAGGCACCCCATGGTGGAATGGGCAGCTCAGTTCTGCTCACACCCAGGGGATTTAAGCTCACACCCAGGGGATTTAAAGCCAGAGCAGCCTGTTGGGGACTTCCCAACAGCCAACCCTTTTTCCTGCTCAAAACTTCTTGCTATACATGCAAACCCAATTAATCACAGGGCAATGGTCAAAGCTTGTTAATATTAGGGCTTGGCTGGTTTCATTCCCGACTGCCAGCAGGCAGGAACCAGGGTGAAGGAACGGGTGAGACAGCGAAACCATACAGCATAGCAAAGCTCTGGCAGCTTTCCTGCCCTCTCTTGATAGGATTTAGGAGGACAACAACTCCCAGCAGCCAGATCTCCCGAGGTGGTCTGGAGGATGCGGCTGCCTGCCCTGGGTCTTCAATCAAACCTGAGGATATTTTCGTCTCCTGACTTTCTGAGGGCACATTGCTCGGAAAGTAGGGTACAAAATGCAACTGTCAGAATACAGATCTCGGCTGTGATGTATGGGGCAGCAAGATGGGCTGCTGCTTGTTATCCCCTGCCCTGCCGCAGTGACAGACAAGGGGACAACATGGAGAGCTGCTGCCAGCCGGCAGGCAGATCGCAGGGAGTCCAGCCGTAAGGAAAAACATGGCCTGAAAGGATCACTTGTAAAGGTGAGGAGAGCACTAGCTATTAACCTGCTGCAGACACTGATTAAAGACACGCTATCCTATAGATTACATTCAAGGTTTTCTAGCCACACCAGGAATAGCGATAATTCCTAACCTAGGGGCTTCCAGTGCTGTTTCCAAGTGTTTTAAATTTTAAAGCAGACCTTTTCTCTCCTTCCCATAGGAGGGATGCTGTTGGGCTGCCCCTGCAGTGTTAACCCAGCCCTTGCTCCCCAGTCCCTTGACCAGATCACCAGTTTAGACCTTCCCAGACAACTAATCTGGGGTATTTGCATCTCAGACCAGATTATCCCGAGAGCTAAGCCACCTCCCTCTGTGGGATCATGGTGCCTCCAAGGGTCAGCCCTGAGTGCAGCAGCCCTGCGGGAGTGAAGGAGCAAACACAGCCCATCTCCTTACAACCACAGTTTCGCAACTGCTCTAAGTCCACAAAGATGTCAAAAAAAGCAGGCTGCATGGCACGGCCACGCTCCTGCCCTTTGTGGTGTTTCTGCAGCAGGTTCTCTTTTTGTTGGCATCATTTTTTGACACAAGCAGCAAGCCTTTCCCAGCAGAAAACGGCTGCAGCCTGGGTGCTTGGAGCCAGCACACAGCCCTCCATCCCCAAATACCCTTTGCCATGGGACCTGTCTGAGCCTCCCTGCTATCTCCCAGCAGAGGGAAGCACCGGTACAAGGACATGACCAGGTTACAGCAATACTTTGTGGTGCTAGTGATGGACACTAACACCCTGCTTCCCTCCTGGGAGCCAGGGCACTCCTGGGCCCCGTCTGGGTGCACAGGGGAGCCCCAGGCACAGAGCGCCCGTGCAGGGGATGTAGCAGCTGCCAGGCCTTCATGTCTGGGGTGCCCAGTGGCTTTGCATTCAGGAAGCTCTTCCCCGTGACGAGGGCAGGTTTAAGCAGTGCCCCGAAGCCCTGGCTTCTTGGAAGGGTTATTCCCTTTGTCTCGTTTTCCTTTTTTCCAGATCTAACTTAAAACGGAGATCAGGATGACTCTCATCGAGCAAAGATCCCATGACTGTTTCCCCAAGAGCCAGGATATTAGTCCTTGTATCCTGGCCATATTCCAGCTTGGGAAATTACCTTCTGCCTCCCTAAATCCCCCCTGCAGTTTCAATTGGATACAGGCTTCTTCGCTTTCTTGCTGAAACTGCTGCGCAGGGTTGCTGTGCGCGGTTAAGCAGCTGCTATCGGAGGTGGGTGACAGGATTAATCTCAGGGGTGCTGGGGTCAGAGCTGAGCGAGGGCAGGGAGCGCCGCCTGCCGAAACACCGGTGCAGCGGCCTCTCCCCGGGGTTGTGCTCAGACCCAAATGGGGCTCCTCTCCCAGAGCTGCCCCTGCGGGCTCTTTCCCCAACCTTAGCTCCCTCTTTTACCCCCTTTGCTTTGCAGAGCCGCGACTAGTACACATCAAGATGGATTTTGCTTCATTTTCCAGTGTGTCAGCTGCCTGGCCGGACACCAGCTGCTGGAGCATCGATTTGCTCGTGCACCTGGAGAACACATGCTCTTCTCACAGGCACGTTTAGGCACGGGATCCCTCTCCCCCTGGCTAGCCCTCACATCTTTGCAGAATAACTATGGACTTTCGGCCATTCCAGGACTTGTCCCTCTGGGAGCAGCTGTGGGGGCCCCATGCGGGATGCTACGCCTGCAGTATGGGGTCCTGAGCAGAAAGGAGCCGTGCCGCAATGTGGGACCCTGTCCATAGGAATGTCGAGGAGAGATCCCCTCCCAGGGTGCAATCCAGACTGGCGACCCCTTCACCATCCCCTGCGCCACAGTGCTGACCCCCTGCAAGGCTGCACAGTCTCTGGCTGGAGGGAAGCAGCGGGTGAGCACTGCATTTGCTCAGTTCTGCGTGGACACGCACCCCAAAGGCTACACAAACCCTCCTGTCCCTCCATCCCTGCCCCAGGTGGGGCAGCCAGGGCTGAATTTATCAGCAGTGCAACTTCACAGCACCAAATGAGCGCACAGCCTGGCTAAAGAGACCCCTCCAAGGATGGGGGAGCCAGAAAGGGCCCTGCTCTGCACTAAGCCCACGGTGCAGCCCACAGTAGGGCCCTTTTCACAAGTCTTATGCTGGGGAAGGTGCCAGCACGGTCCCATCTACAGAGTCACCCAACACTGGAGTAAATCCCAGGAGCGAACAACCCTGGAACAGCAATCCGGGAGGTCTCCAGACTGAAGTTGTTCAACCTCGAGTTAAAAATGCAACACAGTCGAGCAGCCAGATTTTGCATTGTTCTTGTTGCCAGAATCTATACAAGCAAATTACTTTGCTGTCAGGAATACAACAGGAGACAGAGAGAGAGAAATCCCCTGCACGGGCACTCTGGAGACATACCCGCAATATTCTGAGTAATGCTGCCATCTCACTGACATCCCCTGACATCTGGGGAATACACAAAAAAAAAACAACAGAAAACCTTTAAAGTCATGTAAGAGATGTGATTTGTGGATGAAATATAATATAGAGTGAAAGGTGGGGACAACGGCCTTTAATGAAGTGTCTGGGAGGAAACCTTGTATGATCACGCATGTGTGTCAAGGGGAGGTATTTATGTATATAAATATATATACAGACATTTACACACATATCTGTTAAACGTTCTTTCTATGTGTTCTATGTGTGCATATATAAATCTATACATCTGTGTGTGCGGCTGTGCTGTGGGCAAGAGTGCTGCCAAGAGCAGCCAAACTTCAATCCAGCGTGCAGAAAGCGGCAGGGCCGGCAGACAGGAGCTCAGCCCTCTCTTCTCCCCATGAATCACAGCCCACGGACGAGGATCAGTGCGGACGTCAGCTCCGGTGCCAGCTCTTCTTCCCTGGCTCCTCTGGGCCAGATTCCCTTCTCTCCCCGCCCCCCTCATCCCCCCTCTT
>VZSZ01006533.1:352245-375001 GCA_013398815.1 Ibidorhyncha struthersii
CCCCCCTCTTCCCTGCCCCCCTTCCCTTCCCAGCAGGATGACATTCATCCATCATCAGCATTTTAAGTGCTGGCATGTCATTGAGGCTGTCAGCCGCCCTCTTTGCTCAGCGCAAGGCGCTCCGCTTGGCGGCTTGGTGCGACCATTTCCATTTGGAGCCCGTAATCCTCCTATTCGGGTTAGTTCCACTCGGTTTCACGGAGCGCAGAGTGAGGGGAGCCCGATGGGACAGCAGTAAATTATATCAAATAATAGAGAGAGGGCTTGCTCTAATAACTCTGACCATGGGATACTCAGGCACAGATGTGATGCCGGCGGGTCGAGCGCTGCAACCTGCCAGGGTAAATCCCCTATAGTCTGCCTTTACCTTCTTCAACCCCAAAGACAGAGGCTCCAGGTCCCATCTCAGTGACACCGGGTGTAAATCTGGAATTAACTGGCTGGGAAACTGAGCTTGGGATGTGGCCTCAGCTCAAATCCAGTGGGTGTAAACTGAGATCCAGCAACCTGGCCCCCGGCTGAAAAATGGATCAACATAAGGAGAAGGGAGCTGGAGACAGGGTTACTTAGGAAAGTCAGTGCAAGGTGCCAGGGAAAAGTCACTTCGCTATCCCTTGCCCAGAGGGCTGGCATTCCTCAGAGGTCTGCCTGTATTTCATCTCGTCAAATGACCATGTCCTGATGTCAAACGTCCTCTTCAGAGAAGACGGGCTATCTGGCAGTGGGTACCACTGGAGAAGACGCCCACCCCAGTCTCCCACCACCCTGCTCCTTTCCCAACAGAGCCCCGATCCCCTTCGAAGCCCACGCAGCCCTAACCCACACATGCCCTCACCCCAGCCGCTCCAGGTGCCATTGCAGCGAAAGGCGGCCCAGAGAGATGGCACAGCTGCCATCCCAACCCTGCTATGTCATGCACAGCTACTCAGGTTTAAACTGGGAGTTAGAGGAGATGCTTATTTTAGAAGCAAGTTGTTTTTGCAGCATGCTTAGTCAAAGCAAAAGCAGGAGGGGAGGCAGGGGGATTATTTAAAGGGAAACCCCCTGAGCTTGGACCCAAGCACTGGGCTAATTTTAGAAGGCAGAATATCCTGGAGTCGTGACAAGGGACTCAACGGGACTTTAAGAAGTGGGCAGCACACCAGAAGAAAGCAGGATCCAGGGCTGGACGTGTATGGACTGGTGCTGAGAAGCCGGGTGGATGCACTGAATCAGCTGCTTTGGCTGCAGCAGGCAGCTTATTGCTCTGCGCCTCAGTTTCCCCATCCCGATGTGGGGATACTGCTTTGACATGAGGTCGCTAAAAGGGTCACATCCCAGGGTCTGCAGATGACAACTAGAAAAGAGCAGTTTAGTTCATTCTCTGAGAAAAGATAAAAGGGAATCTGTGAGGACTGACTTGTGTCTGGGGATTTTTTTAAACACTTTTTGGCCAGGCTGTTGGGATAAAGGTTCACAGCAGCTCCCTGGCAGAGGTGGGAGCGTTCACAGGAAGGATGAAAGCCGTAGGGCCAGGGCCGTACAGAGCCAGACAACAGAGTTCCATTCCACATCTGCAGACTCAAGGTCAGGGTATGGCATTACTTCGGTTACTCCTTGTCCCGCAGCTCCAAGCACTGCAAAACCCAGGAGTAAGCGTTCACCTGCGCACCGTGCCTGTGTACGGCAGGCAGCAGCCCCAGGCCCGCAGAGCCCCGGCTCACCCTCCTCTTCTTGCAGAGCAGCGCGCCGGGGGATTCGCGCGCGTGCGTGTCTGCCTGCGCTCCTTCCCTGCAACCTGCCAGCCTGCTGATCTATAAGCTAATCCTACCCCAAGCTGATCTATAACTAATTCACTTACAACACAATTGCAATATCGATTCCCAAACTGCTTTGCAGACAGTGCTAAAATGTGTGTGTGAGTACGGCAGGGACAAGGGAACCTGCTGACAAAAAGCCAGAGAGCAGGGAGGGCGCGGGTCAGTGCCCGCTCTTCGCAGGGGAGATGGGAGCGTGCTGCAGAGGCAGCTTCGTGCGCACCCTTTGGGTCCTTCCCTTTGTCTCCGCTGCTGCCAAGGGCTGTGGCTGGCTGCAGAGAGATCCGAACATGCCTTTCTGCCCAGACATCCTATGGATCCTATGCATCTACCATCCCTGCGTCTGCTGATGGAGGTCTGTGTGTCATCGTGGGAAGGATGGGATGCTCTTTGTTCATCCCCACCATCTCAGGAGAGCATGCCCAGGCCCGCACTCTCTCATCGCCATGGGAGTCATAGCTGTGCAGGTGGGTGTGGGGCTGGACATTGATGTCTGGAGGAGAAGCACACGAGCAAAGAGCAACTTCTCCAGGGTCACACCTAATTAGGGAGGTGGGAAAGGGCCATGTTTCCAGCCTGCCCCAGCCCTCTCTGGGGGTGGGCTGGAGCAAGAACTATGCTTATCTGGGAAGGGAACCACCTCCACAGCTCCTGGTCCATCTGCAGAGGACCGGGTAACTCATCACAGCACAGCGATTACCCTCTCCCTGCCATGCCGGGAGACCCTGCCCCGTATGGACAGACAGTGCTTTGGGGGCTGGCCTGAGCCCAGTGCCTTTGCACCTGACTTTGCTCTCACCAAGCTAGTTTGGGACCAGTCTGAGGCTACCAAATCCAGCACAGCCCAGGACCAGTGGTCTCGATACCTTCCCAACCCCTGGGACAAGCGCAAGCTCTTCCAGCGTGTTACCTCCTGCATCGAGCAGCGCAGCAGAGAATGCAGGGGCAGCACAAAGGCTGAATCTCTCTCAGCACCTGCAAGAGGGACAGAATTTCTGTGCTTCTTCCCAAAGTTTACACCATTTACACCAGCAGAGCGTGAGAACACTGAAGCAACCAAGAAAAGCCCCCGTTTTGGTCAGTGGTCTCCAAGAACAACTCTTCACTCTGGGAGCCACATTTGAAAGGTTGATTTATGCAGCACAAAGTAAAGAAGACATATTTAATGACGAATGGAAATGTCATATTGATCCTATGGACAGGCTGTGAAATACTGTTGTACACGGGCTGTCGCTGAATCCACCGAGCGGGTGGAGACATTCGACAGCGGGGCAGTCGATACAGGGAGCACGCTGCCCTCGGCGCGTCTGCCTACCCGATGAGCATCACCAAACCAGGCTGGAAATCAGGAGAAAGTTCCTAAGCTGCAAAGGAGGGAGGATGTCGAAGGACTTTCCATCCATCCAGTGGTACCATTAGTATCGCAAGGGTGTTTGCAGGCATGCACGTGCAGGGTGACAGAGCTGCCATCGCATCGTACACAGCACAGCGGGGCACTGGCTGAGGCCACGGCAGTTCCAGCATTAAATAATATTGCCAAGAGGCAGGACTGTGCATGGTGGAAGGACAAAGCTATGTGTCCCTCACCAAATACAGCTTGGTGACGGGCCTCCCACGTAGTCTGTAGCAGGAGCAGTGCTACCCATGTGCATCCTATGCCTGCAATACTCTCCCAGTGGGAAAGGTGATGTAGCCCAGGGCTACCAGCATTCAGGCAAAATGCTTTGGGTTGGAAAATTGAGGGGCAACACTGCTGTGGAGTCTAAGGAAGGTCTGTGGCATCTTTGTAAAATGGACCTCACAACCACAAAGCCATGTGGGGTGACCTCAAAGGGACTTTGGGGACCCCCTTCATACCTCTGCCCTCCTCATGCTGCAGCCGTCAGGATCTGTTGCGTTGCTGTAGCAAAGACTCAGGCTCAGATGGAGGAAAGTTCCACTTGGACAGAGCACAGCAGAGGGGAAAAGTGATCTTAAACTGGCAAAAATAGAGCATTGGCCTCGTATAATTTCTCTGAAAACAAGATTTATTGAAGTTCTGTCTGTGGAAATCACTGTTGTGTGGAACACTCAACGTATAGATTCAATCACTGACTCGTACCCTACTACATTTTTCATTAGGAAAAATATTGGCTGAGAAAGTTTGACCTCATAATCTCTGCATTTTAAACAATAACCAAGGAAAAGAAAAGTGACGGGCTAAAGAAATCTCTTCCACTTCAGCACTCCCCTAGGCAGGAGCCAGGAGCTGAAATTCACTGCTCTGGACCAGAGTTACCTGCTATGACCTTTTGTGTCCAAAGCCTTCCAGACCTGATGGTCTTTGGGCACATCTACCCAAGGGGTCTCCAGAGTGGACACAATGCACATCAGCACCTGCTGGAGGACCGAGGCAGAAAAGCGGACCCTGTTCTCACCATAATTCAGGGGCCCGACATGCCCAAGTAGGGACAGCCTCCACTGCAGGGCAAATCAAAGACAACCTTCATCTGAGACTCAATTTCTCACCTTTCTGTAATAAGATGTCCCCAGCCTGCAGTCAGCACAGGGCTGGGAGATGGGACAAGCAGACGGACAGATTCCTGCTCCGGAAAGCTGTGGTCTCCACCTTCAGTTTGACCAACACGTCCCTGTCACCCAGCCCGGACCACATAATGGAGGGTTGGAGTCTCAGCTGCTGCTCCTCCATAGCCCCTTTCAAATTAATTCCTGTTTTACAGTCTAAATAAATTAACTTCCATCGATTAAAGGTTCCCAGTGCTTTTAATGTCAGTGTCATAATCAGATACCAGAATGGATTTGCCTTTCTAAATCATAGCTCCAAAAGGCTTTCAGTCTGAAGCTCTGTTTTATGTGTGACCCAATTAGAGACCGCAAGACTTTGGGTCCCAACAGCTTGCTGGTAGCCTGCTTTACACAGGCTGCTTGGCGGTGGCCTTCATGACTGAAAGGAGACCTCACTCGGGCCTCTGTGCTTCCCACCACCTGCACTCCTCGCTTCTCACCTTCTGACAGCCAGAGACACTGCACCATGCAGCAAAAGCCAAACTCACAAAAGCCAGAGGCAGGCAGTGTTGCTCTGCCTTTGATTCATGCACCACACCTACACGGGAAGAGGCGTCCGAGCCATTTATGAAGATAAGCTCATCTTGGGAGACAGCACCGGAGCTCCATCAAAACTCTCTTGTTCCCGCTAGGAATCTCCCTGACAACCCAAAGCCAAAACTCAACGGATCTGATTATCTGTGGGTGTCGGTCTCTTTTCCCAGGTAACGAGTGATAGGACAAAAGGAAACAAACTCAAGTTGCGCCAGGGGAGGTTTAGATTGGATATTAGGAAAAATTTCTTCACCAAAAGGGTTATCAGGCATTGGAACAGGCTGCCCAGGGAAGTGGTTGGAATCACCATCCCTGGAGGTATTTAGAGGATGTGTAGATGTGGCACTTCGGGACATGGTTTAGTGGTGGACTTGGCAGTGTTAGGTTTATGGTTGGACTCAGTTATCTTAAGGGTCTTTTCCAACCTAAATAATTCTATGATTCCCTGATTCTATGATCTTAAGCAATGTGTCAGGCAAAGAGCTACAGTGGAGATCTTGGAGGACTTTGGTCCCAAGAGTGACTGAACCAAACCTTTGCCCATAAGGAGAAGAAGGGATACATCACAGGCAGCCTGATCAGCTTGGATCAGCAAGAATAGCCACCAGCTTTCTAGGGAGGTTTTCTGTCTTCCTCTTTATCGCTGCAGATCTCTGGGCCCTTTCTGAGCATCCATCTGATACTGGGGAGGGAATTCCTCTCCACCCCCTCTACCGTGCTCAGCATCTCCCTAGCAACTTCTTCCAAGACCCTTTGGTTTGATTTCCAAGTTCTGACACAGCCATTAGTTACAAAGAGCGATTAGTTTGGTTGTTGTCATTAAGTCATTTTTTAAATGGCTCCAGGCAGCATCAGAGAACAAAGAAACAAAATACCCGTGAAAAGAGTTAATCACAAATTACTAATTATTTCCCCCCTCCCTTTGCACTCCTTCCTCCCCAAATCATGAAATATTATCCCCATGAAGAAAGGAAAAGGTCTGTCCGTTCGTGAGCCCTTCACGGATTTTATACACCTAATTCATCAAACGAGAAACACTTCCTGATTGCCTGGGATTATTTTGAGAGGTGAGCTCGTGACCCCCCGACCCCCCCGCCGAGAGCCACGGCGAAGGGCAAAGGCTCTGATTTACATGTCCCAAGATGCGGCCCTGAGCTACGAGGTGGGGAACGGTGGAGCCTCGCCGGCTCAAGGAATGAGCCCTGATACCCCGGTGAGGGGCAGCCGCTGAGCCGGGCCCTTCATGTAGACAGATCCCATGACTCCAAGTGTTTCTGAACCCTTCCAGATTTTATGGGGCTGCTGATTTCAAACAGGCCGAGTGCTTTGAACGAGGCGCTGTGCATGCCATTTGGGGTTTTGTATTTATTTACGGTGAGGTCTTTTATTCTGCTTTCCAGCTGGGATGTACGTGCCACAAGACAGGTCTTTAGCTCAAAAGAGCGCAATCAGAGGGACAATCTGGAAGGCATGGAAGCCTGGGCTCCAGCAAATTTTAGTTGATAGGAAAATTTGGGGGTCATGGGAGGTGAGAAATCAAAGCCACAAACACCCATTGCTCCCAGCTCTAGATCCACTGGGATATGCTTGTTAAATATCCACAGGTCACTCAGAGTAGAGGTGGCTGGGGAAAGCACTGTTGAAAATAATGACTCTTGCAGATGCCCAATTCCCTGATTGCCCAGTTGTCCCAGTCCCATAGTACCGAGACTCTGCAGTTCCACTGGAGACTGGTCTTTTGCTGTGCCAGGGCAGAAACTACTGAGGAATCCGGATGCGTAAAACCTCCATTTCAGATACCCAGATACCTCTGTCACCCTTCATCTTTGGCCATCAGTGAAAAAAAAGTGTTCATATGCCCAAACTCACACCAGAGCATCTCACTGAGCCTTGGAGGTGCTCAGCGTTCAGCTGCAGATCCATCTAAATACCAAAGATCTTTTCACAAACAGGCCAAAGCAAAATCACATGTCTCCAGGAGATTTGACTTCCAAATCTGCACCAGCAGCCAACACAAAGCAGAAGACAGCAGCAACGCTGGGACCCCTCTGTGACAGAAGACTTGAATATACCTGCTGCCTGGCAGGTACGTAAATCTCCGCCTCCCAGTATTTTTTCAGCCTTTAGGGATGGCTCCAATCACAGAAATGCTCTGAACTGCACCAACATCACTTCAACAGGCTCAGATTTTGCCCTTTGCATGGTTAAAACCCTTTGACCTTTTCTGTATGCATTCAGAAGCACATCCTATTTTGTGTGAAAATGAAGCTATTTATCTAACTAAGATAAATAAATAAACCCCGGTCTCCTAGACCTGGGAGGGGAGTTTGGGAGAAGCATGCTCCTGGGCTAACATTTTTTTTTTTCCCCAGGATGGAAAGAGGCTGTCCTGCTTACCTAAAAGCTGAAAGTGATGCAAAAGGGGACCATAAGGGAGTACGAAAATGCATTTGAATCAATAGGATAAAGTTAACAGGATCAGGAATAAATAGAATGAATGAAATAGGATAAAAACACCAGAGGAGATGCTAGACTCAACATCGCCTCAGGGATCACTGCTGAAGGAGCAGCAGGGCTAAGTTCATCCTGGGTGTAATTCCCCTGGCCGTTTCCTCCTGGCATTTTAAAGCTTGGTGGATTTAGGAGCTTTGGGTGGGATTTTTTTTGCCCCTGTCAATGATGTCTCAATTCAAATAATGTGTGAGATTCTTGGGTTTGCTCCACGCCTGCCTGGCACAGCTTAGGGTCTGGCTTCTATAAATGGCAACTTCCCATGACCCAGCAGCTCTGCTCTGGCTACTGGGATATCCAGAAAGGTGCCTACATGTGAATTTGGGTGATGAATTTAAAGCAGCCATGTTTGCAAACCAGTTTTGGTGTTTATGTAACAGACTCCATCCTGATTCAACAAGCATGCTGACAGCCAGGCTTCACTCCAAGCATGTGTTTAAATCTCTTTGGCTTTCAAAGAGTTTATGCTTATGCTTTAAGTAAAGCAGGTGCTTTGTGGATTGAGTCCTGCATCCTTTTAACAGATGCACCATCTTCCCATGGTCCCTCAAAGACAACAGCGAGAGATTTCAGAAGAGATACTCAGGTGTTTGCTGGTTGTTTTTCCCAGCTGCTCCCTGCTGTGCAGCACAGCAGGGCACTCCAGCAGCTCCCAGCGTGCCTGGATCCCATACAGCCCTTGCTACACCACAAAAAATACAAACAGAAAGAAAATTCAAATATGTTGAAAAGCATCTTTTCTCCATACTGGTTCCCAAGGCATCTCGTGAGCAGGTGTGAGTTCTGCATCTCAGCAAAACCACAAACCCGATTCATTTTCTGTTTTATCGAAGGGGAAAGGGGACCCTTCAGAAACCAGCAGTCTGACATAAGCCCCATTCATAGGTAGGCAAGTGGAAGGTCCCCAGGTACCCCAGCTCATGGAGCATCCCCCCAGGTGCTTGCTGGGATCCCCATACTAGGACACGACACTGCAGCTCACGTATTTGTCCTCGCAAAAACAGTCAGGGAGGTCTCCAGCAACAAAGCTGCATTAAACACCTTCTTTGAAAGGTGACCCCCTTGGAGGGGGCAGTGCCCCATAGCCCCACGTCTGCGCACACTGCTAATTCATGGTGCCGCTCAGGGACCAACCCTTCATCCTTGCTGCCTTGGCTTTCCCACCCAACTCTGGATCCAAGGCTGAACTTTACTTAGCTTAGGAGACTCGATGAGTGCACCGCCCCAGGCGAGATGGCTGCAGGCCATCAGCTAAAATAGCTGCTTGTCATCATCTCCTTTGTCCTGGCTGTGGGCTGGCATGACCTGTTGCCTCCTCCGCTCTTTTGAGATCCTTTTACACCCGGCCTTTGAAGGGCTGACTGGCAGCAGGACCTTGATCTTTCCTTTCGTCCTCTTCCCCCTGCTTCTCTCCCTTTCCTTTGCCACCTGCTCTGGTTATTTCCCCCCCATGCCTCTTTCAGGTCTCTTTCTCCCTTCCTTATTGTCCCCTTTCCACCTCCATGGTTCCTCTCCTTACCATCCTACGTCACCAGTAGACTCCCATAACAGCCCTGCTGTAAGTTAGGGTGCTCATCTGAACCACCGCCATGTTCACCCGCTCTGGCATGGAGGTGTGTGCTGGTGAGCATGGATGTCAGCACAGGGGACCCAGTCAGGACTATCTCGCATGCTGGAAGCAGCCATCCCGGGGGGAGGGAGGCTTTGCTCCACCATCCTACCCCAGAACTGCCCATCTCCTCACACTGTGGGGCAGGTGGATCATGTGGATTTTGCAAGTGTCGTGTGGACCTCACAGGTATCGTGTGGACCTCACAAGTATCATGTGGCCTCACCAGAGAGGGATGATCAAAGGAGGTCCTCCGGTCTGGCACCAGGTTGTGCTATGGGCTCCCTCTGCAGCTGGTTGCCCCCGCGGTCGGGTGGCCGGTTCAGCCTGGAACACTCTGCCAGCACAAGCAATTCCTCCCAGGTCAAGGACCTGGCACGGTGGGGGGTGTCACTTACAGCCAGACGTGGATGGCACAAGCTGGGGGGGTTTAACTCTGCTCAGCGGGCTGGACCCCTTCCTGAGGAGCGCAGAGCTCCTGAGCTCAGCTGTCTGCTGGGAGCAGGGCTGGGGGAACACAGCGTGGTGACAGCCAGCCCCAGTGCTGGCTGTGCCCTGATGCCTTGAGCTGTGGCATGGACAGAGCCAGGGTGAGAGGGCTGTCATCCATCACGGCCCTTGGGGGATGGTTCTCCTGCCAGGGAGGTGTTAAACTTGCAGGAAGGAGATGCTTTTCCTGAGAAAGTTACTTTGATGCTGCCTGCATCTGTAAAATCAAGACTCCATCCCTCCAGGGGCGCCTGTTGGATTTGAATCAAGCTGGTGTCCAAGGGCGGCTCATACCAGGGCATCATGCACAGTAGTGGCCTTCTGCAGATGGGTCACCACTGCCCCACAGCAAGGACAGCACCCAAACCTTGCCTTGCTGCCTCTAAGCAGGCCTGACATGCACCCTGCTGCCTCACCAGACTGCACCTCGTGACGAGGAAGACCTCTAGCCTTAATGAGTTTCTTTTCCAAAAGCAGCAGACCCTTGGCATGCTCACTCTTACACATGAGAGAGACCCAGGACTGGAGGCCAGGCTGGGATCCAGCCCCCACCGCAGCAGGGTCCTGCCTCAGCCCTCTCCAACCGGGCTGGCTCTACCTGTCCTGGGCTCTGACCCCAGACACAGGGCCTGAGCCCGTCCCATGTGGATGATTTGAAAGAGGGAGATGCTGCTTCCTAGCGCTCTTGAAGGGGGTGAATGCCAAAAATGTGCCCACCCATCTGCACCGCACTGCTGAGCCCTCAAAGCTCAATGTGCCCAAGCACCTCCTGGGCAGGTCTGGGTGTGCCGGATCCAGCACACCAGAGGGTCCGGAAGGGAATCTGGGCGCTGCAATCTGTGATCACACTTCAAGGACAAACAAAGCTCAAGGCTTGTGCTGTTGTCTTCTCCCACGGTGGGGAGACGGACATCAGCAGGCCCTATCAGTGTCAGCAGGTCACTTTCTTTCCAGTTAGAAATGAGTTGTTACACTGAAAGTAATTGACCCTTAATGCCAGCTGCAGGGACCAGAGCATGCATTGCCATGAGGTTATGCTCCTTCCAATCCATCTGCTGTCCCTGTGTCGAGCTCAGATGTCTCTCCTTCTCCCCCAGCCCCCAGCTCTCCTCTCAGCTTTCAGAGCCACCCTGGCTCCCGGGATGTGCATTTAGCCTTTCCCTTCTCCCACCACCTCCGCTGCTCCACAAAGATGAACGAGGTCAGGGACAGGTGATACGTCACCGCCAGTCCCTCTGTAATCCAGAAGGAACCTGGGAGAAGGCTTAGCTACCCAATATCCATCAGCTCCTGGGGACATCACTCATTCTAACATCGCAAAGGTGATGTTCTTCTCGCTTCATCTGAGCTATGGCTCCAGTGAAAGCACCAAGAGACCAGGTTTCTATGGAGAGTTACTGAAAGCGATTGAGGGATGCTGCTGCACTTTGAGGGTCCTTGCCACATGCTGCCCCCACTTGTGAGCCTTGGCAGGCTAAGAAATTTGGGTTCTCTCTGTCCTAAGTCTCTCCAAAGGGAGCTGCCCCATTGAAACATTTCAGCCATGTGGTTTGGGGAAGGAAAACAGCCAAGCAACTGGTACATTTATACAGGGGTATAAAATGGGCTGGAGGAAAATAATTCCTTTCCTTGCCTCTGATCTGCTCACTGGCCTTGGCGGGGTCACATCCCACCCCTGTGCCTCTATTTCTCCTCTGCCTCTCTGCTCCATGCATGCAGTCTGCAGCCTCCTTGGAAAGAACCAAGAATAACAGGGGCTGGTTTGGGCTGGGCTATCTGGTGCCTCAGGGTGAGCAACAACCATGGCCGTTGCTGCACACTCGGGCTTTCCCCCAGCATGCAGGCACTGAAGCTCTCCTTGCCCACCCACGTCCATCCAATGTAGGTTGGATGCTGTGCCCATTCAGGGGCTCAGTAGGAGGCTGCTAGACACTTTTGTGGATCTCTGAGCATGGACCCGGACATGGAAAACCACGGCAAGGAGGTAGAGGCAGGATGGGCAGATGAAAAGCATCTACTGCTGAGGTGCAGCATGGCAAACAGCTCTCTCCCCCAGCAGTGTCTGTCTGAAGGTTTCAGGGAAGGGAAGTCACAAAGCTGGGGAAGCGAGGGAACGGGAAGCAAGAATTTGTTTGCCCATGGAAATCTCCTCATAGCCATGGCAAGGTCCTGACACGCTCAAGGCTTTCAGGGAGGGGGCGGCTGCTCAGCCACATTGCCACCCCACTCCCCTGCCTTTCCCTTACGGCACTGCTCCACGGAGACATTTAGACAGCGGATGGGCAGCGCGAGGCCAGGCGGGCAGCCCCGGGCAGTGAGCAGGGCAGGTGTGCGGTTCAAGCCTTTGCAGGTGCAGGGCTACGCGGGCGATGCATCTGCCACGCTCGCCTCCACCCTCCCACCCTCCAGGCTGTCTCGCATGCTGGTCCCGTCTTCCCACGTCTCTGCTGCCTTTTTATCCTCAGTGCCTTCGCTCGATGGGAACATCCAACCGAGACGTAGCAATGCACTACCATTTCCACTGGCATCAGTGGCACAGCAGGCACGAGGCAGCCCGGTCACCAGCACAGGGAGGGCTTTAGCCCGGTGGGGAGGGGGTAGCAGGACCAGCCCCGGCCAAGGGTAAGCCTGAGGCATGGCATGCTACAAAATTGACGGCGACCGGCTGCAGAGAAAGAAGGAAAAGCTGATTTACGCCCCCGCCATCTCCGCGTTGCTTGGTTCCAGCAGAGCTAAAGTGCCGGTTTTGCCTGTACTGGGCCCATTGCGGT
Organism: Ibidorhyncha struthersii; assembly: GCA_013398815.1. Taxonomy (NCBI): domain Eukaryota; kingdom Metazoa; phylum Chordata; class Aves; order Charadriiformes; family Charadriidae; genus Ibidorhyncha; species Ibidorhyncha struthersii. Next base: position 364,521 of record VZSZ01006533.1, read on the forward strand.
GCAAGATCCTGCCAAAGTGTGAGAGGGATGTGCGGTGGAAAGCGTATCAGGGGTGGTATTGTCTACACGCAAATGCTCAACTTTATGTACTTTTAACTAGAGGTGTAACAGATGGTTGCATTTCGGTCCAAGCAGCGGAGAGCCATGCCCATTCCGGCTGGAGCCAATCAATCCCGCCACTCTGGGGAAAACGGCAAGCTGGGTTTGGAAGCGCGGCTGCCAGCAATCCAGAGGAAGGCTTTGCACAAGCGAACGTGGGCCGCTGCCATGTGAAACCAGGGAAACGGGATTAAAAAGACATCGAGGCAGACAGCATAGCATGGCGCCGTGGGTCTTCCCCGGAGCAAATGTTGGGAGAGACGGCGAGCAGCCGGGGCTCAGCCTCCCACCGACCGGCTGCTCCTGTCCACTGGCACAGGGAGGGTAAGGGAAAGGGGTTCGCTGGGGAGGGGAGAGAAGTTTTGTGGGGACGGGGAGAAGGCTGTTCGCATGTGGTGGTGCCAGGGGAAGGGGCTGCCTGCGATGCTCTGCCTGCTCATGATGCTCTGCCCAGTCCCCTCACCTACCTCCGCACCAAGCAGCGCTGTTTCTGTGTGAGACGGGGACTGTCCCCCACTGCCACAGCTCCTGCTCTTCACACCCCACAGCCAGGGCAACATCCCTCCTCTGAGCTCAGGTACCCTGGAGGACTGGGCACGTGGGTCTGCAAACCCCAGACGGCTCTGCTCCATGGGGGGGGCCCAGGGCACCACGGCTGGGGGTCTTGGGGAAGGAAGAGCCCTGTGGTGGGGAGACAGCCTTCCCCCAGCACAGCCCACACTGGGAGACTAGTATGGACAGGGCTGAGGCAGCTCCCACACCAGGGCCCACAGGGGAGATTTGCCATTGATTTCTAGGGAACTTTTGGGCTGATGGAAGGGAATAAGGAAGTGTAGAGGTGTCTGAGTCAGGCTAATTCAGGGGTGCAGTTTAAGGTCTGGTGTATAAGGAGGTGGGTGATGGAGAAAGATCATCCAGTGGTGGTTATGGGAAACTGAGCTGGGAGATTACAGCCAGGAGGAGTTTTTAACACAACAGCTTTCAAGATAATGAAGAGCAGAGAGAAACAGACATCATCATCTCTCTGTTCCTCAGGCTCCTCACCACCTAAGGCAATGGCAGATCATTGCTCGCTTACTGGATAAGGTGTTGTATTTCCCACAAATCCCAGGGTGACTGATTTATCCTTATGGTGTGAAGGGCTGGATAAGCACACAGGTTCTGCTAGCCCTTCCAGGCCCACACTGTGGGGTGAAATGTCTGCATCACACCTTCCCCAAGCATCTCCCCAAACCGCATGGGCATTTCTGCCTTTGGGGCACCCAGGTTTGCTCTGTACATAGTTCACCCTTCAGTAACAAGGATAATTTGAAATACAGTTTTGTCCTTTTTTTCTCAGATACAGGTTCATATTGAGAGAGGAGGATAGACAGACCAACAGAGATAAAATTACCCCGGGCCCCTCACCTCCTGCTGATGAACATGCAAGGCTGATGCACTGTGGGAGCAGATACAGCCAGAGGCAGCCGACAGCCAAGCCCGCGGTTCATTTGCGAGGTGCTCAGCAAACACCCAGGGTTTGGGAGGTGTCCCTCTGGATGCAGCTTCGGGGGCTGCGCATTACAGCCGTGCAGATCATCAGATCAGGAACTGCAATGGGAGGTCGCAGGGAAGAAAGTGATTTTGTTTAATGGCTTCTGGAGACTGAGGGATTTTGGAAAATCACTAGAATTATGGATCCTGGCAGGAAACCCATGCTCCATTTCAGCGCTGTCAAAACACCAAGCAGCCAAAAAAACCTGGGAAGCAGGTTCAAAATCATGAGAGAATGCTTAAATCAATGAGAAAAAGTGTGGTTTATCCCTGGCCCTTGCCCTGGGTGGTTTTGTTCACAACATCTGCTCAACTTTGTGGGTACTTCTGTCACCACAAAACTCAGGTAAGAAAACCCACATGTGCAAGCTGAACTGCCCTCAAGGTTTTAAGTGAAACCTTAAAAACTTGCAAAAATCCAGCGAAGCAATGAGAATGGGTGACCGGAGGAGTCTGCCCAGCAGGGCAACAGGCAGCCCTGGGCTTAAGTCCTGGAGGGCTGTTTAGAGGGAGACATCTGCATCAAGGACATTTTGGTCCCTGCCCGTCACTGGCACCATTCACCAGTCCAGAAGTCGCATGCGTACAGCAGAGACAGAAACACATCCCAGCGAGGCGGCAGGGAGACGGCAGGCAGCCTTCTGCAATTAAAATGAAGTATTTCAAGCAAGTCTGGCTCTTTCCTCACTCCTATCACATTGCAAAAGCCTCAGGAAGACTCTCCAGGGGCTTTCTCCCCAGCCTGGCAGGGTTGGTGCCCCCCACAGTGCCATCGAGCCTTTCACATCACCCCCACAGTGCCAGGGGGTTTAACCTCTTTCAAAGACCTGTTCTCCCTCCCCCCTGCACCTCCACATTCTCTCTCACAGTCACGTTCCCAGGTACCGCTCAGCAGATGTTTACAGTGCTTTTGTAAAACATTTCCACTTTCTGGAGCTTACCGAGCTCTCTCTGTCTTGCAGGTGCTCTTATCTGGAGAATGCAATGTCATGAAACGACTGTTCTGACAGCAGGCGTGGTCCTCCCTCCCCTCGCTCCTCTCCCTATCCAACAGGCAGGGTACCATGTCTAGAGAGACCAAGAAAAACCTTGTGGATGCTGAGGACGCTTGTCCTTACACTTCTGCTATAACCCTTATAATTCCCAAGGCGTGATAATTTCATATCAGGGCCCAAAAGTCCCTTGAATGTTTCATCTGTATCCAAATTCCTTGGATGCTTTGTTTTATGTCTGCAAAGCCCTCCTGGCCCTGGGAATGTGAGGTACACAAAGGCACCGAAACCTGAGTGGGAAAAGGAACAAACCCAGAGCATTACAGCACATGATGGGGCCAGGCTGAGGACAGTCTTTCATCCTGGCAGCGCTACCTTGGGTGCTGCCAGTGGATGTTCTCCACCTTTGTTCAATTCACTGATGCTCAGCTTAGGTCCATCACAAGAAAGTATGTGTGAGTCTCAAGCTCCTGGTCTGCTTTGCCCAGACTCCTCAGGAAACTCTGGAGATTTTGGCCAACTGGGATGAGCTCCGTGCCCCACTGTTTCTGTTTCACCCCTGCAGCCCCAGTAGCGAACACGTCACAGCTGCCTTCCCTCCTACATCAGCCAACCCCACGTATCAGCCAGACATCTTCCTCCAATTTATCCTGGTGGCCCAACATCTTCCCCAGGTGTTTGCCCAACCAGGGACACCACAGACCTCCCCACTGCCCACCACACCATGAATGTCATTCTTTCTCTGAGGTGCATCTTGGCTTTCCTTGGTGTTCTCCATTGGTTGCTCAGCCCTGAACAACAGGATGTTCACCTGTCCCACAGTCAGCTCTGTGTTTCCAGGCTGACAGGCTTTACCAAGGACTGTGGACGTCTGTGCTGTCAGACAGGCTGAGGAGTGGGTGAGCAGGGATTAACTGTGTGTCGCCTCTTCCTGAACAAGTGCGAGCGGAGGTGGAGTTATCAGGTGGCAGATTCATAACAAATGAAAGGAAGATCTTATCTACATAGCTTGTAGATCAGCCGTGAAACTCATTGCCCCGGGATATCATGGATGCCAAAAGATTATATGGTTTGAACAAGTGGTTAGACACATTCATGGAAGAACAATCTCTCTGTGGCTGTAAAACACAAAGGTATTGCTTCTGGCTCAGGACTCTCTGAACCACAAACTGCCAGGGGCTGAGAAAGTATCCTGGGGAAGCATGCCATATACTTGCTAATGTTTGTATTATAATAATACCATGTAATACTATAGTGATAATAATATACTATATAATTGGGTCTTTTGCTCTCTCAGGACATCCACCACCAGCCAGTGGTGGAGCGAGGATTCAGGGCTAAGCAGACCTTCATCAGACCCTACATGGCCTTCCTCAGCCTCTTGTATGTGGTGACGGTATAGAACAGTGCCGGGCTGACTGCCATTAGCACTCCTGCAAGCACGTAGCTCTCACATCTCTGAACTGCATCGTTGTTCTTCAAAGGAGACAGGCAGGGATAAAGCCTCTGATTCTGAGGGGGGCTCATGAACCTGATTCTGCATGTCAAGCCCCTGCCTGTGCCGGGGAGAAGCGTGATGTTAAGCTGTGTGTTTGACTGAGCTCTGGGTCTAAACCCAAATGTGTCAAGCTCTGAGTCAGTGTTGTCTTGGGTGTGGATGTCTGCATCTTTCATGGAAAGCTATCAATTAGGGAAAGATCTTCATCTGGAAATAGCTTTTTGTTTCTCAGGAAAACATTCTTTTCCATCACTCCTCTCCTCTAATCTGATGCAATAACGTTGACTTTTCAACACTGTTTTGCATTATCCCCTCAGCACCACCAGAAGCAACACCATCTCCTGTGCTCCTGGTCTGTGGAGAACCACTCCCATTCCCACCACAGCCAGGTGCCATGACATGTAGGTCTCAGACACTGCCCTGCTCCATCACCAGGACCCAGTACAGACCCTCTGTCCCCATTCACCAGCTTATAAAGCAGAACGAGCCTGGCTTACCTCATGCAGGCATTTTTCGGACTGAATCAGCAGTTTGGGGGCAGGAGAGCATCATGGGCTCGACACAAGCTGGTCCTGGTTCAGACAGCAACTGTGACTGCATTCCCATCGATGTCCTGCCCGCATCGCCTTCGCACCTACCTCTGCCAAAGCAACCGCCTGGGAAAGAGACCTGGGGAGGGGGGCCAGATTTGACCCCTCCAATACCAGGGAAGAGTTTTGGGGACAGAAAGCATAACTTATTTTCCATTCAAATATAACTAATAATAAAACCAGGGAACAACAATGCTGGAAATGTGCTAAGTAAGCAGAAATCTGGCTAAACAGAAGTTTTCCACGAGGCATTGGGAAATCTCTGAATTGCCATGAGTGCCTTATTTAGTGGCGTGTGTGCTTTTTGTCCACACAAGTTCCAGTCACTGCAGCCATCAAACATTTTTTAATAGGAGCATTAACTTAAGAATAGCTAACAGTAATATTCCTAGCTGTGTGGAAACAGCATTTTATTAAATGCTTCACACAGATTTTGTATAATAAAGATGAATATATTATATCCTCTGCCTCCCCCAGAGTGAAACAATAATAGGAAAATAAAAAAAAAAAAAGCCAATAAAGTGAAACATAAATAGAACATAATGGGACTAGTAGCGAACTGAACTGACTATATAACATCTGCTATTGTTTGCCTGGCAAACGCAAACAAGGGGAGAAACCAAGAAAGATTTGAACAGCCCTAACCTCTTTCCCCTCTGCTGCAAGAAAGCAGCACTGATATCCCAAGCAGATCTGTTTCGGAGCTGACGGAACAGCACAAGCCACCACTTGCAAATTTGTCCTTAAAAAAATGTGTCAAATTCACATGGCTTTTGTGCACAGAGCAATTTTCACAAGTCTTTTGATGCCAGCCAGTTTATGAATGAAAATATTCCTGGGTCTGGAGAGTTCTCGATGCAACCATTCATTCATTTAAAAGCTCAGATTTTGCCACACGTTTGCCCCTCACTATTCTCCGGTTTCTGAAGTCCGGTCACCCTGTCAGCTGAGCAGAAACAAAGCCACAGGAGCCAGGCAACAAATCCTGCCAACTGAAGAGGTACGGAAAGAGCTGACATCTATGGGTAAGGCCTCAGCTGACTCCTGTATATCATAACTGGGGAGCACTTGCCCGTATCCAAGACCTTTGGAGAAATCGGGATAACTAAGGGATCACGCTGAGCAGAGAGGAAGAAAAGGAGGGATTTTTGCCAGGCAGCTCCTTTGCACGTAGCGATCACAGGTACTGTCAACCCAGGGCTCCGCATCTGCAAAATGCAGTCTGGGTTTGTGACCAAACTTAAATCACAGCCACCCTGATAACAAACTGATAACAGAACTGGCTAGAAGCTGGGGGAAGGAAAGAAGAGCTAAATGCCTATAAAAGTCATTTTCTCTTTTATTTGTTATCTTGCTTGTAATGATCACACCATGTTTCCTATCTATTTTTACAGTAAGCTGTACGCTGATCTCTGGAGGCCCCTGGATGACTTATTATTAACGATGTCTTCTTATTATGGATGTTGATTTATTATCAGAATGATTCTATTTGTACTGGGTATGTTGTTCTGCTGCCAGCACAAAGCTCTTACCATCTTCAGAGCAAAAGGTCGTGTTCTTGCAGCACTACGTGCCCAGCTCCGCAACGCTGAGCCAGTGGGTCCGCGGATTACACACATGCACAGGGCAAAAGGGCAAAGAGGAGGGCGGCCCCTGTGCACCCACAGCACTGCAACTGCTCCATAGCCGCGGGGTGCACGGGCGCCCCTTCTCCCGCTGCTGGACTTCACTCCTCTTTACCCTCTGCCTGCATCCCCTGTGTGTAATGAGGTCACCACTTCAGGATCTGTATACCTCTCAAAAAATCATAGTTCCTATCATCTTTACCTTGTGTTACCAGTTAAGTGTTTAACCTTAGGAAATTGAAATTGCTTTTCCACCCTGTCCTGGAGTTCATGTACTCCGAGGCTCACGGACACTCTCTAGCTGTAATAAGGGACCATCTGGAGTTTGGCAGTAGGTTCGCGGGGCACAGGAGACTTTTAACGCCCGTTTCTTCACTGAGACTGAAAGAAGCAGCAGGAGCAGGTACACAGCTTTCCAAGCAGAAAATCACAGGATTTAAAGCGCAGGACAGGGGCTGCTCCTGGAAAGCTGTCCCGTGGTTTGGGATAGACCGAACTAGCCCCTCAACCTGCTGCTTTCCCACCTCCGAAGCGGCGGTGAGCCCCAGGGTCGGTCGTCCGTGTGGATGTCCCCCCTCTCTGCCCCGCTCCCTGCGCGTTCGGCGCCCTCCCTCTAGCGGCTGCTGCCCCGCCGGCGCCTCCGCCGCTCCCCCCAGCCAGGGACCCCTTCGGGTCCCACGCCCTGAGCCTTATTTTTTCCATACCTGGCCCCGCCAGACTTAAATCCACCTTCGCCACAGGCCTCTCAAACCAGCCGCAGCCTTTCCCGAGGGTGAGGGATGCCCGCACCAGCCCGTCCCTTGGCGCTCCCCAGGCTGCGTTATTTCTGCCGTTATTTCCACCCCTTCTGCATCTTGCTCACCCCCCGTAGCTCTTACTGAGGAACACTGGTAGGTCCTGGTTAAGTTGTAACACTAACGGTGGCAGATGCAGGGAAGCTGACTGGTTTTGTCATGTGAAAGCAGAATCCAGACCCACGTGTTGCTGCATATTTGGCATTAGCAAAGACCTGCTTTCCGCACCTGTAAAAAGCAACAGAACTAAATAGACCCCGAGGAGATTTCAAGCAGAAAAATGGGAGAAATCTTGAGGCTGTTCACTGCACATGCTTTACTCAGTGCCCAGACAAAAAAGCCTAGGCAGTAAAGTTCCACTGTTGCAAGCGATTGTACATCAGCTGGAAAAGAGCCCTGGGTGCTAGTCAGGAGGATGCGGGAATTAGGTGCCACAAGATGTCACAACTGAACAAAACAGGGAAGGGAGATGGACTGGACCCCAGGACACTCAGAGGGGGAATCACTAAAGATGGGGCATTTTTGTATTGATACGAAACCTCAGAGTTCAGAGTCTGAATAATTTCCCAAAGAGCAGGAATTAGGGAAATGCTTAACAGGAGAAAGATTTTTTTTTTTTTTTACTCCAGCCTCCTGCAGGAAGCTCTTCTGTGTCTCTCCATCGTACCGGCATGCAGCACTGGAGACAGGGAGACAGCCTGATCTGACAGCGATCGGTGCAGAAATGCTGTAAGCTGACAGCAGCTATTACGCGGGATGGGAAATGCCAGCCACCATTACAGGATGCTAAAAGTACCCATAGAAAGAGCCATGCCTGATCCAAGCCCATCTGAGGAATGTGTCTAAGGTTCCTGGGGCAGAAAGCAGAATAAAATAAACAGAGGTGTAAAGCGTCCCATCAGATATAACTGCTGGCCACGGCTAAGCTGTTGGAGAAAGGCCACTTTTCAAGCGAGGCCTGAGATGGGCCCCCAGCAGGACGCAGAGAGCAGCCTGGCACAGGAGAGCGGTGCAGTGGAGCCCTGCGTCCAGCAGCAATGGCTGGGAGAGGCTTGAGAACTGGCTTGCGAACCCTGGCCATGGATGGAGGCCACAAGGGTGCAAGAGTTTAGCCCTGCCTTTGGTGAGAGAATCACGGGAATAGCGAAGAGGCTGGAATAGCTTGGCTAGGGCAGGGCAGGGGGAGTGTCTGCTGCTAAATGGTGCTGCAGTTTGGAAGGAAAAGAGCGAGGGTCATCTGAGGCCTTGCAAACTCGCCTCACATGTGAGTTCAAAGACAAGTGAACTGCTGTTTGACCCTGTCTCTGGCTGCTACTCCTTCATAACAGGACCTGAGAGGGACAAGGGGAACAAACACAGCAAGCCAAACACAAAGGGATGGATTTTAGGGACGTTTTTCTTTCCAGCAGCACTTGTCTGAGCTTGGAGAAATCCCACGAGTCAGAAAAAGTAGGATGCAAAAAAAAGGAGGGATGGAAAAACAGGAGCACTGAAAGAAAGAAGTGAGAGGTAGGGAGGAGCAGCCTCACAGTGCTCAAAGTTGGAAGACATCACAGACAAACTCTGGCTTCGCATCTCGGTGCTGCTTTTGCAAGGGGTGGAAATATTAGTTTTTAATTAATTTTCTTATTGCAGTTGCTGGAAGGGGAGGAGGGAGGGGGGATCGCCTTCAAAAAACAAATACAAATAACTGCTTTAACAGGAAACTTTTGCTGCTGTAATTTATTGGAAGGCGAAATGAGCTCCGATTACATTATCCACCCGCACTGTGCCGGCAACGCGTACTTCGGATATTGCGCTATAATCCAATGACTGCTCCTGAATTATTAACACCAAGTTGTTATTAGAAGAAGTTGCCTGGCTTATTTCCGCCATTCTCCCCTCCACTCCCTTTATTAAGTTTGAATCGATTCCCCACACCTCCTCCTGCTCCCCAAAAATGAGCCCTTGCCTCCCCGGCTCCTTCATAGCTGCCACAAACGTTACTTGCATTTGGCAGCCTGGTGAATTATTCACACGTGCCGGCAGCAGCAGAGATATTACAGGTCTCGGAGGAGCCAGTGCGGCTCGGCTGTCACAGCCCTGGGTGGCTGTGTTGTCACCACACACACACATCCAACAAAGTTTTGTCGGGCCCCAAGTGCAGAGAGAAGTTTTGGGGCAGGGGTGCATCCTGCGGGCAGCCCCTCCCGCCGCTCCTCTCCCGGGTGAAGCGAGGGGAGCCCCCGAGCCCGGGTCGAGGTGGGCATCACCCCGGGGCCCGACACCCCCAGCCCGGAGGTGACAGTGAAACCCACCTCTGCGCGCTATTTCCAGCCGCCTCCGGGCGCAGTCGCGCGGGCCGGGCGCTGCCTGCCTCTGCCTCCCCTGCGCCCATCCCCGCGCTCTCAGGGCGACCTCCACGGTCGCGGAGCCCCGGTCCCCCCTCCTCCAGGCTTTTCCCTACAGCCGACGGGGGCTGGAGAGAAGGCTGTGGCTGTGCCCCGTCCCAAAACAAGAGTGACCTAGGGGACAGCCAGGGTCTGAACAGAGGGTCAGATCCTCCGGCGGACCTTCCCACTTGCCCCGCGGCCCGTCCTTGCCTCTCCCGGGACTGGGACGGGGCAGGGAGGGCCCGAGAGCTGCTAAATCTCTGCCGCCCACAGAGCCTGGCACGGCCGGGAGGCCTGAAATGCCCCCGGCCGGCTCCGTCCCACCTCCCTGCCCTCCAGAGGGGTCCTGCAGATTGCATTTATCGAAGTATTTAATTTATTTTTATATATAAAAAATAACATAATCAGGTTGTCGCCTTGCCTGGAGCTGGGACGGGCACATCCCGGCTGTCCTTCCCGGGGACCCTGTGTCCAACTGGATTTCTTGGACTAGAAATTAAAACACCGGAGTTTAAAAGAACAAAAGTACATTCATATGCTCGTAGTCACTTTTCCCTCGAGGGAAACCCCGCGGCGGCTGCAGGAGGACCCTGTCCGCGACGGGAAACCGGGGGTCCGGCTGCAGAGCCAGCAGCACAGACCGGCTGTCCAGCCCCCCCCAAACCCCAGGGCAACCCCAAAAACCTGCCAGGAATGGGGGCTCGGGAGGGTCCCCGGCCACGATAAGAGGAGAAGGGACTTGCTGGCCCCCGACATTCGGGATGGGGGCACCCCCGCCGTTCTCCCCCGCCGTGGGAAACGCTCCTCATCGTCCTGCGCAAAGCGCTGAGGTGGACGGAGGGTACGATCCTCCCCGGGAGTTACTTTTAATTTGTACTTTACGCCAGCTTGAGGGGGGCTGGGGTCCCCAATTTGCCTTGCACACCGCCCGGGAGCATCCCCGCTTACACCGACCCAGGGATTCTCTCAAATTTAGGG
>VZSZ01006535.1:15119-63860 GCA_013398815.1 Ibidorhyncha struthersii
GAAAAACCCCATTGAAATTACAAACATTGTTTAATCCCTCGGGTAACTTCGTGCAGATCTCGGGCGTCTTCCTCGGTCTTGGCGGGGAAGGCTGCTGCGGCCGAGCCAGTAACTTCTTGCATTGTTTTTGACCGCGCACTGTATTGCCACAAAGCCAATAAACGCTTTAAACGCGACTTACTAGCGGCCAGCAGATGCTCCAGCCGCTCAGGCCCGGACTAAACGAGGTAATGTCCCGGGCCGGGGCTGCGGGGTCGCTCCCTGCCTTCGGGTGCGCTTCGTGCTCTGGGAAAATGCGGGTGTACGGGCGGGGGGTGTTTGCTCCGGCCGCTGGGTTTTCTTTCCTTGGAGGGGGGCAGTCTTGGCTTGCAAGGGGTCGCAGAGACAAGGGCTCGCTTCGTTTCAGCGGGGTCAGGATTTCAGGACTTTTAAGTTCAGCGGCCAGAGACACCCTGCCAGAATTTTGTCCGACTTAGTGGCTGCCTACGAGGAGAAGCAGCTCTCCCAGGGACGAATTCCCTGGTGTGAAGCACGGCCCGTATCGCTCACCCTTCCAGCAAGTGCCAGCAGATGGATGCAATTAAACCTCGGTGGTCCTCCGCGGCCGGACACCGATACAGGGTGTGAGAGGGTTGGCCATTACGCAGTGCCCATGGTCTAGTACTGGCCCCCGGCAGCTGCAACAGGGAGGAGGAACGAAAGGCGGGTGCTCCCAGTTTCCCCATCCCACGGCGAGGGGAGCACGGCAGGACCCCAAAACTTCAGGAGAGAAAAGGCCAGAAGAAGAGTAAAAGAAGGCAAGCTCTACACACTTATGTGTGACCATTTGATTTTTTAGGTAATATTATTAATAATCATAAAATCTCAGCGAAACAACGGCTCTCTTATAAAGGAAATCTGAGGAGCGCAGCGAGCTAAGTGGGAGCTCTGTTTCCAAGGCAAGGCAGGATTAGTTCACTGCACATAATAGCCAGTGTGTAGGAATTGCAAATGAACATCACCAGCAGCGCTGGAGTTACCCTTCTTAAATTAATAGCGAGCTGGATTCTCTGCACAACGTGCAAATAACAGACACCTCTTTGCTTTCGAGGCGAACGGAGCTTTAAATTATATATATGTATATATGTATATATGTATGTCTGTTTTCCCCTAGTTTGATCCAAGAAACCCCTTTCCCGGTGTAGCCAGTCAGCAGCGCAGGCATTTGGGGCAACGCCCCCCCGACCCGTTTTGCGGGTTCAAAACCAAGCAACAAACGGCAACCACCACCACCACCACCACCACAACCCCCAAAACCAAAGCCGACACCCGCACGGGCGCGGGGGGCGGGGGGTGGTGTGTGAGCCTGATCCCAGGCCGCAGCCGATGCGCCGCCGACCGGCTGCCTCGGGCGGCCCCGCCGCGGAGAGCTCCGCACCGCACCGCACCGCTCCGCACCGCTCCGCGCCGTAGCGGCGGCGGGGGCCGGCCGCCCTCCCCGGGGTTTGTCCCCCATGAGCGGCGCCTCCTCCGGCCTCAGGCAGCGGGGACTGCTGCCGCCCTCTCCCCGTGTGCCGTCGCAGACGCGGGCCCGTAAATCTCGGCTGAGCCAACGCTTCTACCCCGTCACCAGGCACGCAAAGGGGGAAAAGTAATACATTTGATCTCCCGCTGCAAAGAGGGGGGAGAGAATACTGCGAGCTCCAGGCAGGGCTCTTTCAAACACTTCAGGAATTAATGGGGGAGGGGAAGGGGCTAGGAAGGACACATGCATTAAAAATGGTAAAATAAAAACATGATATGAAGATATATTTACTGTCAGCTCAGAGCCAAAACATTTATGCTCCCACGCCTTTTTTTTTCTTTTCTTTTTTTTTTTTTTAGCAAATCGGAACTTAAGTGATGCATTTTAATTATTTTAGGAAAATAAGCAAGAAGGCTCTTTTTCAGAGTCTAAATAAATAGCAGAGTGTTCTGTGCTGATGATGTCTCTGGCTCGTGATGGCCTCATCTATGCAACCACTACTGTGAGCTCTGAAAACCTGGGAAGAATGGGGTGTTACTGGCAATTTCTGAAAGGAACTATCCATTATTTGTGGGGTTTTCTGAAACAGAACATGCAAAGAATTTTCTGACAGTGTGAAAGGTGAAAAGCAGGACAATATTCTCCTAAAGCTCAGAATGATGGGTGCCTAAATCTCACTATTGTCTTAAGCCTGAGGTGAGGAGCGATTTTCCTTATTTTTCAAATAGTTATTTCAACTCCTTGAAAGCAGTGGGGGAAAGATACATGTTTCCCTGCCACAGAGGAACTGGATGACTTGCAGTCTCTCAGATCAGCTTGGTGATTTCCCCCCGCCTGACCCAATCCCTGACAACTTTCTTCCTGCATACAATGTGTCCCTAATCTTCAACAGATTGCAGAGACCTTCCTGAAGGAGAGTGATACTCAGAAAAGCCACTTTTTATTTTGGGGAGAGGAGAGGAGGGAAATACTCACTTCACCTAGAAGTAGAACCTATTGAGTGTAGTCAGAAAAAAACGAAAAAAACAAAAGCAAGTGAGAACACAGCAGAAAAGATTCCCTTTAAGTTCACATTTAAAGAAAATCATGAACCAGTGTATAACAATTGTAGGGAACACTAAACCACACACACTGGCAATTTTATAGCAGAAAATATTAGTCATAATCTCCCTGTGTAAAAAAATCAAATCAATGATGAGTTTCAGTTCTCTGCTTGCAGAAACACCTAAAGTATTTAAGGCCAGCAGGGCTTAATCTACAGTTTACCCTCCAAAGAGGTTGTTCCCCCACATCTTTATTAAAGGTTTTCATCATGTTTCCAATGCTCCCCTCCTCTACACCAAGTTCCATTTTGGAAAGGGTAAATTCTGTCACTCAAACACTGCAGCCAATTTCCATCAGCTTAAAACGAGCTCAGTGAAAAGCACGGAGTACCTACAGGCAAACTCCTTTCTGTCTCTTTGTGGTGTGTTTGTACTGCATCTTCAAGACTCACCAATGAAAGGCTCAGAGTTACTGCGTTGGAGGCTGTACTGTCAGTTTGAGGGGTGCAGAAAGTGCAAAAAATTGGAGAGCCAGGAAAAGTCACATGGTTTTGGTTCCTGATTCAAGCACAACAGCAGCATCAGCAACAACAGCCACAGCAACATTAAGATTGTATCAAGAAAAAAGACAGAATGAAGAATGAAAGAAATCCCAACAGCAGTGAAGGCAAGCAAATCAGAGTGTTTTACGGAGCAGGGTAGTACTACTGATTTCCAGCCTACGTAACTCCTACCCCACAGATGGGGGAGGCCCCAGCTTATAGTACCCAGACAGATGATGGCAGAAAATAGTGCTGGTCTACAGGTGTCAGAGCGCTGTCTCTGTTTTGCAGCACAAGAAGCCACCACCGTTAATGTCTCTAGGAGTTTTCTGACACATCCATGCCCCTACCAGCAAAGCAGAACAGTGTTTGCTGTCATGTTTTCATGTAGATCCTAAAGATGTCCCAACTTTCCCTGTACAACTCCACCATGACCTCTGTCAAAACTACAAAATATAGTATTGTTGGTTTACAGCAAGAAACCTGGGCATCAGGACTTCCATAAGGAAGTGTGTGAGCGGGTGTCTACAAGAAGCGTGTGTGAGATGGAAGTGGCCTAGCTGCCTTATTCTCTCCAAAGAACTTCCTCACCTTCTCCTGCAGCACAATCGACCTCCTGGCACTTCCGTATTCTTTCCTGCTCCTCTGGAGTTCATTGAATCTTTGCCTCCTTGCCTGATGGTTCTGGATTGTCACTGGGAGAAATAGACTAATACCAAAAACCTGTAAAAATTAGGTTTGAATGTTTTGAAATATTCCTGATTGAGGGATAGATTGACGGAATCTGGTGGAAAAGATTCTTCAAGTAAATGCTGGAAGCCCCATGAATCTAACCATTTGATGCCAAGTTTGAAAAGAATCTGGAGAATAATGCAACCTGATATTCTGGTTTGGGGTAAAACAGAACCTATCTTCTGTTTTGTAATTTTACTTCGCAGCTAAGCCTCTTCTAACTAACTGAACTTTCTGAAATTAACAGCACATTGTGCAGAAACTGCTCTCAGAGTGCTAAGATCTGATTAGTTGTAATTTATATGAAGGAATGGTATGCAGAGAGGCTCTTGCTTATACTTATTGCTACAACACCCAAGGGTGTTGTGGTTATTTGCCCCATTGGAGGGTCGGAAGCGGAAAAGCACAGTGGGGTTCCACCTGCAGGGAGGAGCGGACAGGACAGGCGACCCCAAACTGACCAACAGGGTATTCCATCCCACCTGCCTCATGCCCAGTATAAAAGCTGAGGGATCAAAGGGTCAGCCCTCTTTCTTCGATGGCCAGTGTCCAAGGACGTCTCAGTCTGTTTGTCTGCCTTTAATCCCAATCTGTGCATTCCTGAATCCAGGTCCAGAATCCAGCTCCTGTCCATTGCTGAGTCCAGTCTGGGACTTTCTCTGTGCCTGTCAGTGACGCGATCATCATCCTGGGAGCTTGATATAGTTTTGTATATATTGTACACATTATTTTATTTTAAATATTTTTTTATTAATATTTTGATTAAAGTAGTTTAGTTTTTTCTAAACTCATGTCTCTTCACTCCCTCCTCTCCTTGGAGAGAGAGGTGGGGGAGGGCATCTGTCTTTCACTTCAGTGGCCAGTCCAGCCAAAACTACACCTGAGGAATGTCCTTTCATTGACAGGGAATAGATGGTGTAACAGCATCTTTCATCTGTACATTTTAGAATTTATACTCTCACAAAAACATAAGACAAATTAGCATATTACCTTGGGATACTAATTTAAAAAATCAATTATTTCAGATTTTTATGGGCACCTTGTTTAGCTGAAGCTGAAAAAGAAGCAGCAATGAACAATGTTGACAATGTTGAATACTGTTGACTTTTACGGTGTCATCATTGCATTTCAGAAGTAACATATTACTGCCAAGAAACTGAGGTTTTCGATCTTTTAGGGCTGTTGGTTAGGAATGACTTTGAAGCTTCCTTCTGACACCTAGAATAGGACCCTGCATTCACTTCTATTGAAAAGTCTGCTTGGTGTTTGGAGGAGCTACAAATCTCATAATTAATTAATTAATTAGTAATGGACTGGTAGGATCTGTATAAACTGCTGAAGTCATGAGATGATCTATTAAATTTCTTTTAAAGATCTAGATCTACTATTGAAATAGCACAAATGCTCTGCTCCCCTTGCCCATGTCTAGCTTCATGAAAATAATCCTCAAATCTGGGTGTATGTACTTGGTGTTTGCTTATTAGGTTTTCCTCAATTGCATTATTTTTTTTTGTTTATTTGTTCATTGACAACGATAAGTCTCTTGGGGCAGTTTCTGCAAGACAATTGAACTCAGCACCTTGTAGGGATTTCAGATGTTCTCTGGATAGATTAGATGCCTAGTGGGAACTGGTTTTATGTACTGATTAAGTAGTACACTTGAATAACGTGGCCAATGATTTAGAGACTGCTTTGTGTAACTGTGCATTTTTCCTTAAGTAGAAGCACCCTCCATACCATGTAGTGACTTGAGTATTACACATGCCATGCGCAATAGGAAGTCTGTCATAAGAAACAACGGACATTCCTGGACATGGACAGAGGAAGAAAAGCTGCTCCTGATGTGTGGCAGTCCTTTAAGGTGATAACGTTTTCCAGGATGAGGAAGATGATGGTGGTTTATCCCTTCACGCTGAAACAAGGCTAGGGCTGTCAGCACGTAGGTTCCGTGCAAAGGCTGATCTCAGGCTTGCTGTTTTGCTTTTCCGCTCTGCTACTGTCAAGTAAGTTCCTTTGCTCAGTGACCAAATGTGGAGAAGCAGCCGTGTTGAGGCAGATTATCTTGGCACATGGGCCTGAATTAGCTTTCAGAGGAGATATTTCAGAAGGCATGTGACACAGGCTAGAGCTTCCAGGGCCAAGCTTTACTAATTATTCTCCTCATGAAGGCATGAGTAGGAAAGGACTATTGAAATAATGCAAATCCTGAACAACCCTCTGTTGCAATGAACTATTGTAGAAAAGACAGTGTATCATAAGGGCAAGGAAACGAGAGGGGAATCCATTGTTACTGGTCTTGAAAATAGAGACTGGAGATCACAATGAGGTAGCTCTCCTGCAGTGAGACAGTCTCCAGATGCACAGGGGGCAGCACTTGCTGTTATTTTAGTTTTTCATGTTTCACATGGTAAGTTCCTTACACAGATGCATGACCATATGTGTGCTCAGAAAGAGCCTTAGTGGTGAACTACTCTTTCAGATCCCTAAGTATCGAATATATTCATCTGCCATTCATCTGTGAGTGCTCTAGCTGGACTAACATTTGGCATATTTCAAACTGCAGTTGTGAACTGAAGATTCACACTTAAAAGTGGAGGACCAAAGGCTTGATATCTCATTCTAATGGTTATTTTAATGTGTACAAAATATCATTGGCTAAATGGACAAAAAACCATTTCTGTCCAGGACCGGGACTGTCCCAGGTGGCTGGGATGGTCTGCTTTAGGCTGCTGCATATTTCAAAGCCTAAACTAAAAGCAATGGCTTCCAGCATAATTTAATAAAAAGCACTTTGAAAGTTGCTAAGCAACTTCTAGAAAGCTTCCTTTTTAATAAGTTAATTTGTTTGTTTGATTTCAGGAAAAGGTTGCATATTATTATCTGAGTTCCATAAATCAAAAGAGAAATGTATAGTGGAAATACAGTAGGACATTTCAACATTTTCTTTGCTTTCTATGTTTTGCAATTAAAACCCTTCTAATTGTCTTGTGAAGTTTCATCAAGTATTCAACAAATGTTATTTATGTATGAAACTTCAACAGATTATTGAGTACGCAAAGAACCAAAGGAAAAAAAATAAACAGGTTTGTCATATGGTATGTGTTTATCTTAACCTTTCTTCTTCAAAAATCTCATCTACTAAGTACTTTTATCAGACACTAATTATACTCCTTCTGAAAAGAATTTCTCCAACACCCTTCAGTGCCTACACTCTTTAATCATATCTCATTACATCTACCTAATCCATCTCTTTTTCGCATTGCCAGGGCTCATTAATAGTTTTAAAAGCTAGTCCTGGACATTATCTTTCCTTTCTATAGAAATAGAAATAATATCAATATAGTTTTATTCCTAGATTTCCTAGACATTTGTAATTAGATAAAAATTTATTTGGCAATATTGAAATTTCCTCTAAAAATAACGTTAAAATGTGTAATAGAATAGCAGTAGAAAGTTATAAGTCTTTTCCCAAATGATTGTTGTTTTAAGCTGTTTTAAGAGTGGATCAATAATCTCTTTGAAAGGAAGCGATCCTTGACTAATATTTAGCAGATATTGTGCTTCACAGATGTTTTATAGGCGATACATGTACCACCTTGTAAACAGTGTGAGTAGTCCAAAGAATCTCTACAGGATTGTGAATGAGAAAAAAAAAAAGATGAGGCCAACAAATGGCCTGCCTTCATTCCTATGCTGCGTGCGTGCCTTACATCACTGCAATATGAAAAGCTTATAGAAAATGTCTCTACTCTAGTATCAACTAAATTGAACTGATCAACATAGAGTGAATAACTGATGTGTCAAATTTTGTTTGCTTTTTTTTCTCTTCTCCAATTGTCTGCAAACAGGATACACAATTCTCTACTATTTTTACACTTTAAAACTATTTGTAAATCACTTCAGTGGGTAATCCTCAGTCTATAGACTTTTCCTCTTTGTTGTGAATTTTCACAATTTGCAGTTCATATTGTATTAGTTAATTAAGTAAGATATGTGAATTTATTTGTGCTCTTATCTTCAGGATGGATAGGTCTACATTATGCTATCTTACCTCAGCTGAAAATCTGAGCAGTGACACAAAAGCATGCCATATTTTCATCTTCAAAAGTCATAGCATGTCATGAATGTGGTTTTGAGGTAAAACCACTTGCCAAATTTTGACTAGGAAGATTGTTTTTCCCCAGATCTGACTAGAGGGACCACTGATTTTTTTTTTAACTCCTTTTGTAATGAGGAATATGATTGTATTCCATGGATTATCTGGGAGTTTTATTTAACATATTAAAATTTTTACTACAGGAACCTGTGACATTTGTTCTTGACCTCGGACACATCTTAGTTCTAGCTTTTGACCTTCTACTGTAAATCCTAAATGAAGTTAATCCTAAGATTTGGAGAAGTGTACTTTGGGAAAGGGCATAGATGTTTCTTGGACCTTTAGTGTCCTCGACCATTGTGAAGAACCAGAGACACAGTTTGCAGCAACCACCTCTTCACACTGTAGTTCCTTAGAAGCAGGAAGAGCAACCACAGCTTCCTGAATTTCAGGGAACTTGGGCTGACCAAGGCAAATTCATATCACCCTTGCATCTCTTCAATGGCTAACTGTGATGATATGGGCAGCCTCATGGATCCTTTCAGTTCCACCTTCTTAGCCAGCAATGGAAAAATCAAACTTGATTTTTTTACTCCTTAAATCAAAAACATTTGTAGAAGCCAGTATAAATGTGAAATTAAAATATATTTGTATGCAATATAACTGATACCTCATGCATATACAGTCGATATAACTGACATATTATTTGAAATGTAACTGAGCATAATCCTCAGAGTCATCTGTGTATATGGTATTGGTTTGTTATGTTTGTAAGTACTGCTTCTTTTCTCTAAAGAGCTGATTTATATAGGCCAACACAACATATGTAAAAACTTGCGGACATAAAAATTACAGTCAACTGGAATTTGCCTTTGTGACTACTAATGAATTCAAGCAGAAAAATATTTTTGTAAGTATTTCTTATTACAGACCTACTGTATTGTTTGCAGGAAGCAAATGCAAAACGTTATACCTAAAGCTAACCTAAGGGCAACATGTTAGTTCCCAGTCTGTGAAAATATGTAAGGTTTGAGATGTCTTTTTGTTCCACACTGGAAATAAAACAGAACTCTTTGGAACATTTCTGTGTCATAAAATTGCATATATCTGTTTGGGGGCCAAAAAAAGACAGATTTTTTATGTGTCTGTATTTCTCTTTCCAACCCTTTCTTTGTTTCACTCTCTCATTAGGAAATGACTAAATAGACAAGCCAGGATATTTAGAACATTCCCATTGAAAACTTCATTAAAACTGACACATTTTTATGAAACATTTTGGCTTCAATGGAAAGACATATTTAGATGAGAAAAAAAAGTCAAATAAAGTATAACTGGTTACAAATGCAGTCAAACAGATATTCATATTCAAATTTGAACTAATATTTACATGACATTTTTTCTAGAAATTCTTCAGACCAAATCCTTTGGATAGACCCGAGTAGTCCCAACAGCTCTCCACCCAACAACCAAAGCTGTTGGAAGACAATTACCTTCCATTGCAGTAAGAAAGGTTTGGATGCCATTGAAAACGGGAAGCTGTGGAGGTTTCCAGTGTACTCTCTTGTCCATGTGATCTCTGCCATTGGATTCACTGTGTTATGGTTAATTCAGGGACTATATTTAAATTTTGTTTACTTTTACTAAGAAGGACGGGATTCCTTCACAGGCCCCATATATGATTTCCTTTCTTTAGCTATCAGTTACTGGATTTTTATTTTTTATTTTTTGTATAGCTAAGTGTGATGTTAGCACTTTGTTTCAAAAAGATGGAATATGGTGTATTTTTTCTTCTAGGCCTGCTCTGGTTATTGTGTGGCAGCTCAGCATCTACCATTGACTAGATTATATTATGGGCAGTAGGACTGTTTAATGGTGACAGGTTTGCTATGAACATCATTATCCTCAGAAATCAGTGCAGAATGTTTTCAGTTAGTTTTCCATTTGCTTAGCTGCAAATGTAGGACACAGAAAATGGCTAATGAGGAATAATAAATTACTGGGAAACCCTGTCTTTCTAAAATAAGCTATTTTTTGCACTAGAAGTCTGTGTAAAATAAAGGAAAATACTGACCCATTACAAGAATCCCTCATAATTCCAGTAGAAAACATCTTACCCTCTTTGCAAGTAGAGTTCAAACCCAATTCCTGCCTATGTTCTACTAATATGAATGGAATCTTAAATTAATGAAACTTCCTTATATTCAATTTTTGTAATTTAGGAATGATCAGATTTTCTTTTAGAAATCAGTATTTCTAAGTGATAGCATAAAACATTAGAACCCAAGCAGAAAACTGACCAGTAAGTCAAAGATGCAAGCTAAAGTCAAAATGTTACTCCACAGATCTGTTTTTTTTTTTTAATCCTGTATTTAGGAGAGTTAAGAAATTATTCTACCTTTATAAGTCCATTTACCTACTTGCTCTTCAGACACAAGATGAATCAGCACAAGGCCTCGAAGGAGAGATTCTTTATATTTGTGAGTGTTGCAGACTACCAAAAGTGATGTCTACATTATCTAGATGTATTTTAATAGAACAAAGTTATTGGATTTTAAGGTCAAGGTTACAACAGACATAGAAGTTATCATGTTTCTTGGAAAGCACATTTGCTCAGATGTAAATGAACATTGGCTTCTACTTTGGAACCATATATTTTGGTTTATTGTCCCAAGGTTGCTTCAGTTTAAGTAGATGGGCAGGACAAAGTCATAAAAGTGGCAAAAAAAAAATAGCCAAAAGCCTAATAGTGGGGTCTTTTTCAAACATATTTGCAAGGGATAGGTAATGAGAGTAAATGCTTGTGAAGCTGGCAAGGTTCACTCTTTGAAAAATGGGTGAAAAAAGGAGGCTAGCACCATGGGACAGCTACAAAGTCATAGGCAGAAGCAGCAGTGTCAGAAAACTGTGGCATAAGATACAGCAAAGAGTGTGATATGAGAGGCATGGTGTGGGGTTGCACTTGCAGGTGGGGTGTTGCTCAGAAAAACCTCAAAGAAGCTTTAATTTTACATGGAAAGTCAGACTGAAGGAATGCAAAGAGAGGAAACTTTCGCAACAAATGGTGAAAAAGATGGAGTAGAAATCTGGATGAAGTAGGTAATAATCAGTGCAATGAAAGACAATGGAGATATTAACATATTTCTACCTGTAGTGGCAGAGAATAAAAGGCAAGGCAAGAGAATTACTAGGATTAAGCAACTGTACTGATTTGCCGGGAGAAGGAGGGACAAAAACAGAAAACCAGAATGGCTTTGTTGGTTGACTGCAGGATGAGAGTAGTCCTTCCAGGTGCAATAGAGAAATGAAAAATATGTCGCTTCCTCTGCCTTATACTGCTGCTGCTTACCAGATGCCGAGAACACTACTGATGAGCATGGACCTTGGCTTAGGCACTATAAAATGCCAAGAAGATATGGTGACTTTCCTGAAACTCTTATCATTCAAACTGAAAAAGTAGGTTAGAAAAAGACTAACGTTTGCTGGTGATGTCCTAAAACTCTGAGAAAACTCCCGTCATGAACGTGTGTGTGGTTTGGAATATCAAGTGGGTATCAGCCATTCTTATTTACCTTTCCAAATTATGGATCTCAGGGACAGAAGATCGGAGGCCATCCAATTATCCAAGATGCATGGTGTATGAAAGGGAGTGGGTGTTACTTAGAGCTCTCTTGAGTACAGGGACTCCTCAGGATTAGTCACTTTGACCATCAGGAAGAAAAAGGGACACAGTTTGCAGCAAAAAGCAGATTAAATTGCTATTAAACTTATTTAACGGTAGAAAGAGCAGCCACAATTTGTTGAATTGTGGGAACGACCAAAGCAAATTCATATTGCCCCATGAAGATCAGTGATTTTGAGTATCACAGTTCAAACAGAAGTGCAGAGGAGGCTTTTGGGGTGATAGGCACAAAAGCCAGTGGCTGATTTTCCTTTTCTTGTCAACACCACATGTAGGCTGGGGATCACAGGTGTTGATAGGAGCGATTTCCTTTCTCAAAAGGGAAGGAGGAAGAGCTTGATTCAGGAACAACTGCAAAATTCAGCTGAGGATACACACAGAGAGAGGGAGGAAAGGGCTGAATCAAAGAGGAGGAATGAAGTAAAGGGCTGAAATGATAGCGGTAGAAGTAGAGTCATTAGTTAAATGCGTAGCTTAAATCAGCAAAGCATTTTACAGATTGAGTAGAAGGACTTGCTAACTAGAAAGATACAGTGCAGATAAATATTAGAAGGTCACCACCAAGAGTTTGGCTGTTAGTTTTGTTGTCTCTTTCATCTACCGCAAACCAGTTGTTTTCATTTATCTATTTAGTGCTGACTGTCTGCTCAGCCTTGTAAGGAAAGACAACAATGAAGACTGCTCTTCTTTCTCTTCAACAGGCTTCAAAGGATATATTAGCAAATGTGAATGCTCGCTTTTGATTTCTTTATATCCTTTGCAGAATGATGAATCTTGATGAGATATGTCATGGAAGACTCTAAGGAAATCTCCTATTATCAGGAAAATGAAAAATTCATCTTGGTTAACCCATATACATTCCTCCCCTCTCCCCCCCCCAAGTAAATTAACAATTCAAAATCTTGCACTAAACTTCATTAACTTTCTTCATGAATAATTCCACTGACATCTAAGCAATTTCCGTGTGAGAGGATGAGAAGACTTGTCCTTTTACATTGCACTTGCTTGTATAAAGGTAAATAAATTAGAGACAGCTAGTCTACTGTCCACATTTGACAAAGGAACATTGCTATACAAAATAGTTACATAATATTTTTGACACTTACTGATGTTTTTAGGTTGCTTAAACAATGTTCATGTTCAACTTAATTGTGACTGGAAATATTCTTAATGAGCATCCTGCTAACTGTTATATATGTTGGATAATGATATGATGAAATAATATAATATACCCAACTTAAACTCTTGAGGAGTCTCATTAGCTAAAGCAAGAATAAAATATGAAGTTTTTTTTATAAGAAGAGAAACACTCTAGTCTCAGATAGTGACATTTTTGCACTTCAGTGTAAGCTTCATTTTAAGTCAGTTAAAAAAAAATTAGCATCCTTAATAACCACAGCTTCCCTGTGGACATTACTTGGCCTTTGGCTTAATTTCTAGCTAGCACTTGAGTAATCATCCCAAATACCAATACTTTACCTATAGTTATTTTTCAAAACTGTATCTGTTAATTTTTGCTCTTGGTCATGCACCAGCTAAATCAGCAAGTGTTTTCTTCAGCACTTGAAGTCATGTCATGGTGTAACTTTAAAGCTAATTAACATTCATTGGCAAGTCATTTAAGATTGTATGTAGGTTGACTTAAAGACATTTCTTCCAAAACAGTTGTTACATTTTTTCCATGTTGCTGCATTGTGGATTTTGTGCTTAGCATCTGACATGTTTTCTCAACTACGGCTTTTTAACAAAAACATGAAAGTACTCGGGGGAATGTGATAAAAGCAAAAATTCTATGATCTCTGCAAGGTAAATGACAGCATAGAAATTGTCACATCTGGATCAAAAATATTTCATCTGTTTACCTAAATAAACATATCTAAACATGGGTAATGAGGATTGTAACTCCGTGTATGTTTCCTTTAACAGCTTCTCCTTTTTCATTGTTAATTTCATTCGGTTATAAGCATTTAAATTATGCATGTCTTCCTTTCCTTTATTTCAAACAAGCAAAAGAAGATTTTTGTGTCTCATCCCTTTTCCTATTAACACCTTGTAACTTTTTTCTTTTCGTAGGAAATCAGGGTCATTTAAATTTGTTCATTATATACATTTAGGAAATGACAGAAACTGTTTTAAAGGGAACTGAATAAAACCCAGCAACATACTTTTAAAAGAATATTTGCTATTCAATTTAGGTGAAATTTGTTCCTTTACTTATGCTGGTGAAATCACTTATATTAAATGGACTTTTTACGTGAGCAAGCCATGTGAGCTTAAGCATTGGCTCTCTGTGTAGCTACAAAAAACCCCTTATAAAATACAGAGAAGATTTGCTATCATGCATTTGTAGGAACATAGTATTTTAACTCAAAAGTACCAGTAAGCATGCTAAAATTGTGGTTCAGTTAAAACACCTTTCATCATAGAAATAAATTGCTCTAGGACTTTTATTTAACTGATTCTCATATGTTAGCCAGCTTGTGATTTGAAGCAAGAGTTAATCATGGGAAGATATACTTTGCAAACTGCATTTATTCACTTTTTTACAATGAAAATATTTTTTAATAATTGTAAAGACAGAGACTTAAATATTTTGTTTCAATTCTAGTCACATGTCTTGCTTTGAAATTAAGATAATCATACCTCCTTGTTGAGCTGAAAATGTTTTCTTGAAATTTGGTCACAGGTCCTACTATTCAATTAATATAATCATACCTTCTTCTTCTGCTGAAAATAAAGCAGTTGTTTAATTAAACGTGCCAGTTGTTTATAATATAATGTTTCAGAAATGCTTGCTTGAAAGAAAGGCTAAAGATTTATATCAAACATTTCAATCTGACAAGTAAATTACATTTCCTCTACCATAGAGAAAGGTAAGGCATGAAAATGGTTGCAATATAAGAGTAACTAAGGTTGTTGCACTGAGGAAAAGCGCACTTGTTCTCATTACTGGGAGATATGATATGCATCAGTCTACAAAGGTGACCTTTTACACTCTGGAGATTAAAGCTGAACATTTTACCTCCTTAAAATAGAAAAATAGATATTATTTTGAAATTGTAACTCTTTTAATAGCCAATCAGTTGAGAGATGAGGAAAAAAAGTGTGAGATTTTCAATTTAAAAAGTGAACAGAATGTAGTATCTGTACTAACATCTTTAATAAAAGCAAGAATGATGCTTTCTCTAAGGGTCTCAAAAGGTCTTCTTATCCTCACTTGCTTCTCCAACCTCAAATTGTGATACTGTGTGCCTAAGACCTAAAAGATGCAGGCTGCAGGAGTGGTCTCCTGTATCCAAGCTGGCACGATTTGCAGCTTATCCCCTCCTGCAGGCAGCTTTTCCCATAGGAAGTTCTGGTGCTGGAAATGAAGTACTTCATGGTTTCCTACAAAATCCTGGTTTTGCTTCTGGCAGCTGCAGTCCAGGTTACCTCGCTGGTGGTCTTCAAGATTTTATTGAAGGAGTCCAGTGGTTCTTTGAACTGACCATGCGTTAGTTTAACCTGGTTGAAACTAAAACATATTTTTGAAGGAGAAAGGGCTTTAAGAGATCTATATTATTAGGATGTGCAGTCAGAGCTTCTTGATGCTTCTCTGTCTCAAATCACAAAACATCTCAGATAATCTGAAAAACAGATCATCTGAAAAGAAAGGAGGGAAGAATATCAACCTGTCACATGAATCTTTTTCAAGCCCTGAAAGACTACTGCAGTGTGCTTTGATAAGCCAGCCCAGGCAAAATGCACGGACTTGTCATTGGTAACTGAAGAAATAGAAAACTTAACTGCTTTCATCATGCAATTAGCATAATAAAAAAAAAACGTTCGCTGCAACGCTGTTTCATGCCTATACTTCAACGTGACTTTGCGTGGGCATGGGGGCTTTTATTTTTCCCTCGTGAGCCGCAAGAATGAAGATGGGTATGATTTTTGCAAGGGTGAAATAGGTTGTCTGTCAGTTGGGTTTAGGCGACAGTCTGTCTGCAGGCCGTAAGATGATCTGCATAGTGCCAGAGGAAAGCAGGCAGAATTCCTGGCTTGCAAGCATAGATATTGATCTACCTTAGCCACCTAAACAATGCCTCACCTGTTTGCCTTGTCCATACCTTATTTTACGCAGTCTAATGCTTGTTTTGTTTGACTTTTCTTTTATTTCTGTGGATCTGAGCTTTGATACACTTTGGGGAGTACATAAACACAGTGTTGTACTTGAACATCACCATCCTGCAGAGTACTCTAGTGGCTCTGGACCACCCCTCCCTGTATGAGAACAGCGCTGTTATTGAAAATTATGAGTGAGCGACTAAGTAAGTAGGCCACATACACGAGCGTTTGATCTATCAGACTAGTGTCCAATGACATTGAATGTGAGATGCTACTAATTACTGCACTACGTACTCCCAGTTAAGATTTCTTAAATTGGATCTAGTAAAAGCCTCTATTTTTATAAATTATTCTTTTTTTTTTTTTTCCAGCTGATGGTTACAAGATAAGCCACCACAGCGTTTAGAATCCTATCCACTTATTTTGAAAACAACTATGTTATTGTGTACTGTCTCAAGCAGGAATGAAATAGAAAACGGCATTCATTTTCCCAGTAAACTATAACATAAATATTTTACCACCATTTATTATTAGTTTGCCATTTCCTGCTGACAGCAATTCCAACTTTGCCAGCAGGCACTGTGTCTCACAATCGTATTGTGTTTGGAACAAATTAAGACAAACACAATTTCTTATAAAATAAATGAACAAAAATTGCAACAAAAAACTCTACTGAAGCTAAATGAGCATTTCTTTTAAGTACTGACACTTGGTATTATTTAATTTGCATACAGCACATTTCACTTTTACTGGAAAACAATTAAGTTAACGAAGAACTAAGTCATCTGTACTTTCAGGGATAATTGAACATTGCTCGATTTAGAACTGTTTTACGTTAATGCTGTGAAGGAGCAGCCTACATTATGGTAAGTTTGTCAGTGGTTTTGAATGCAACCGTGCTTTTGGCCCAGCAACATCTGAAGTGGATGGATCAAAATGGAATACAAAATAGATTGTGATGACACTTAAGTTGAGCTGATATAGAAATACTTTAAATACAGGGACCGACACTGAGCTTTTTTCCTCCTTACTTCATAAGATTATTTGATGGTTTAAGGGCCAATAAAGAGGGAAAGTCTTTATTTCTTATTAATTTTCTCTTATCTGGGTACTTTCTCTCAGGCACTAGAGTATTTTCCTGGATGAAGTGAGACAAAAAAAGAAAGAGCTCTATGCTGGGGTTACGTTCCAGTGTTTGTTACAGGTGTGTGACAATGTGGTGAGACCAGGACTTTGGGCTCACACCCTGAAGGCTTTGAAGACACGCTCTACCTACAATACTGATCTTGAGAGCGCGAGGTGTTTGTTTCGTTTTTTTTTTTTTTTTTTTTTTTTTTTTTATTTTTGCATTTAGACTTACAGAGTAGAAATAGCTAATCCTTTTGGATTTCTGGTGTAGAAAATTACAAAGAAAACTCACTGCTCAGAAACAGAAAACTTAGAACTACTGTATTCCTGTAGAGGTAGCAGTCGGTGCAACTCATTTATGCCTCACTTGAGCTGAGTTTAATTTAGAAGGGAAAACTTTCAGCTGTCCATTCCCTTTCTGATCTTTCCCCCCTCTCTTTGCTGAGTTCACTTTTACCGAAGATGCCCAACTGACAGCATAAGCAACATAAGTCTGCAGCTTTCTATGGAGTACATGCACCATGTCTAAAAAAACTTCCCTGTAAAACTCCCTGCACATATGCTCCAACCTTTAAATCACAGAGCCCACCCTTATGGATGAAAGGCTGGTTTAACCTCTCCCTGCTGATTCATTTTTTGGCCGCTCAGCTGGGAATATCAATTGTGATAGTAATTCTTCTTTAAATAAATTGGAAGGGTGACAAATTATAGCTGCCTCTGAGAAATTTTGTAGTCAGAAAAAAATGCAATTTTAAAATACATTCTTTTAAAAAATTTAAATAAGCAATACAATTAGCTAAGCACTTACATTTTATTAGCAATAGCAAGTAAAATTAATAAGTAAATTCAATGAAAAATGATTATGTGTCACAGTATATAGTTTTTACATTGACATTTCACATAATCTGACTTTGCTGAGAGGAGAAATCACTCGTCTGTTAAAATTACTTTTTAAAAGCTGTCAAAATTGGAAAACCTGCTGTCAAAAATATGATGAGAAAAGTTTAAAAATGGTAAAGTATGTTGACTTAGACAAAAAATATTACCTTTAGAGTGGAAAACTTGAATATTGTATCATTATCTTCTACACAGATGAAAAACGTTATCTTTTTCCAAGCTGGCCTTTTTTTTTTTTTTTTTTTACCTTTTAGATTTATGTTTTGCATTTACATTTCAATATGAATGGGACTTCATCCAATTTATACTGCAGCAGAAGCTGAAAGTAGCAGGTATTTGGACATTTATATTTTAATTGTATGTTTGAGTTCTACTACTTTTAAAAATGAGAAGATTAACAGCCCTCTAAGGGCGAAGTCCACTGTTCATCTACACTTGGGTCCTGCAAACGACTGTGTGCGAGGACCCTTGGAGTGGAGTTTGGCTGATGGTTGGCTGGTGGGCTGCTAGCAGGGAGAGGGCCATGCACAGTGACATCCCCAGCCTGCCTTCGGGGAGTGGGTTCGGTATCACCAGCGGTCACATACCCCGCTTCTCCAGTATGTCTCTGCCCTGTTTAAGAAGGACAATTTCGAAGAAGGTGACAATTCATTCTCCGTGCACATTCAGTCTTTGGCCTCTTTGTTGAGACTGCCAGCAAGGATGCCAATTAGTGCCATTCAAAAAAGCCCAGATATGCTGTGGTAATAATGAAGTACAGATTTAGAGGGATACAATCCAAAATCATAATTAAATGGAAATGAGACAAAACAGAATCTGAAATAAGATTTGACTAAGAACTACAAAAGTACATCTCTCAAAGTACATCTAATTTTTGCCAGTTACTTTTTCAGCCATTGCTGCCTTTAATACTATACAGCCTTTTATACTGCGCTGCCTATAATACTGTACAGCCTTTAATCCTGCACTGCCTTTTATAGTACGTTTTCTCCAAATCACAGTCCCTGCATGCACATGGGTAAGATTGGCTACGAGTGAAGCAGTGAGAGTCCCTCTGAGGGAGGAGTGCACGTGGCAGTAGAAGTTGTGGAGTTGATTGTGATGCCTTGACCCCAGTTCTAAAGGATCCAACTCAGAAGTCATTGGACTGGACTTGGGGATGGAAGGTAAGCAAAAAATTATTATGTTTTTGCCTTACTAGTACTTAATGTATTCTGGCATTATGTTTGTGACGTTCTTTCACTTTCTCAGCAGTGTAAGTTGAAGGGAATGAAGTACTTCTGCTCTCAAACATCGTTCCTTGAAGTGCAGCCTGATTTAATCTTGCTGTTCAGCCTGGATTTAATACGTCTTGAAATATATTCATTTTTTTGAGTCTGAAGAATGGCTACTGAAAAGTGCTAATGGCAACCTGGCAAAACATAAAGGGAAGCAATTAATGTAAATGATATTTCCACTCAGGTCATGAACCAGATCACCCCATGTTTTTCTTATGTGTTCCCTCCAGATCTGAGTAGCTCTTTACCTTTCCACATCCAAGTGCCTGCAAAACATTCTTCCTCCCAGGTTTTCTATACAAACAATCCTTTGCAGCTTTCCTCCTAGAGTCTTTCTGGCTACCTAGTCTGCTTCTGCTGCTTAAACACAATGATTCATGTCCTTCTTTTAAAACTAATTCCCACTGTGATGGCTCAGAAAATCTTTTCCTACCTAATCCAGTAAGCGGTATTGTCTAAAGGCTTGAGCATGCTTTGCTATGGCTCACGCTGATCACAGAAGTGCTTGACAATCTTTAAACTGGATTGAGCAAACGAACAATTTTTTTTTTAGCAGAACGAATGGGAATTTAGAGTCAGATGTGGGAGGCTGCATCCCTTGCATTTTATAATCATCCTGACTCACTTCAGGCTGTGTGGGGGCTGCTCTTTTAGTTCATGAATACCACCACATCAACACAAGATTCTTTGAGGTCCATCTATCTGTCTGTCTATCTGAACTCCCACATTGTTGCTTGAGTATTTGAGTGCCTCTGGTGCATGTTGTCCAAGCCTCTTGGCACTTATTTACTGCTTCAGATTGCTCTGTAGAGGCAGGAGGAATAATTTCACAGTAGCCTAACACATCTAACAAGGAAACACATTTTTAGTCTGTGTTATCTGAACCTGTCTTCAAAATAACTCTAGTTAACACAGTTATTGTTGCCATTGAATCTAATGGTGATTAAAACAGAGGTAGCTGGCCTCCAGTATCTACCCGTCAGATGCTATCTGACTTATGTCAAGTATTATTTTGGTATTTGCAAAGAAATAAATTTATCATAATTACAATCCGTGTTGGATCAAAAGAGATTATACCCTCATATGAATGTAAGGCCTGAAATTCTGGCAATGGGAACACTGCTAACAGAGAAACGCCCTGGAAACTGTGAAGACAACAGTATACACAAGGATCCTGGATTAGCATTCAAAGAAAAAGAGAAATACCGTAAATGAAGGTTAGTTCCCCCAGCAACAGCACCAGTTTGCCACACAGAGCACACCTTGTAACGCTTTCTGGCTATTTTTGTAGTATTCTATAGCATGGAAGAAACTAAGCCTGACTTACTGTGGTGCAGTACAGAATGATACATCATTGCTCCAGAGAAGACAAGGGGATATGTTTTTTGATAAAAATTGTCTGAACGTATTCTGAAGAGAAGTCACCAGTGAAGAATCTATCCAGACCTGGGGCATTCTGGGCTGCTAATAGAACTACCACAAACTCTGGCCATACATGATGAGACAAAATGTTAGCACCTGAAGCTGAGACAGGATAATAATGACGTGAATCAAAACCAAGAGAGAAGAGAGAAAGTACTGTTTGCAAAGTGAGGATAATTGGAGTTCTTGGTTGGGAGGAGGTTTACCCGTATTTAAAAAGCATGCATATAAACTTCATATACTAAAAGCCTAGTGGAACCTTGCCTTATAAAGGAGCTGACCAGATACCAGAACAATCTCAAGTACTCTTTAGTGAATTATCAATCTTGCCGGTGATTCTTTGGAAAGGTTGAGTCATGATGAATATAATTCTTGTAAGCCAGGGAAGAAGGTATATACAGGTACACAAAGAAGCTCGAAAATATCCCTGGGAGGCTCTCATGCCATTGGAATAATTTGTTGAGGAGGTAAACAGATGAAAATAGGGGACAAAAAGAAAATTTCACTCAGGCTGCGGAAACTCACAAGCTTTCTGGAGAATCTGTCCTTTTTAGCTGGCCTTTATGTCATAATGATAGAGATTTTATTATAAATTTACCATAAATAAATTGTAGTAGAAAGATTTCATGATTAATTTATATAATCTCCTTTATTAATTTAAACAGCTGATTGCAGCTATCTTGTATTCCTTACATGTAAGATTTGAATTAAGATTACATTAATTGGGAGATATTAGGGGGAAAAAATACCATTAGTGTCCCTTAATCTAGTAATTTGGAGAAAAANTATTATTATTATTATTATTACTCCCACTTTCCAGGACCTTGTATTTGAGCAGATTTCATTCGGATGAGTGCTGTATGTAATTTCATCAGCAGACTGCAGGTTCTGCTTTTGATCATCCTGATCATCTCAGTCACTATATAAAGGAATAAAGAGGAATCCATGCTTATAAAACCAGCTTGTACTGTCAGTAGACCATCAGATTAGCCAGAATGCACTTTTAAAGAGCAGAGAAGCTAATTAAGACACAAGCAAGATCTATAGTACCTCCATGGAAACTCAAGCTCATTTATGAACTGCTGCTGTTTTTATCCTTGTTACATGTTTTAGGTTAAACAGTGTTTTTAATGGCAGGTTTGTTCATCACTGAGGAAATTGCACAGCCTCATCAGCATTAATGCACCAAGGAAGGAAATCTACAGGCAGAAATGTAGTATGGCTCTATTGCCAAAATACGAAAAAAGCATTCTTAGAGACAGAAATAAACCATGTTTTTTGTCTAAAAAAGACATCTCTAACATTTTCATATTGCTTAGAGAGTGGTTGGTCTGTGGCCTCATCATTCTGTGTCATACCAGGGCTTTCACAGCCTAAGAAATCCGTGCCACCCCTGGATTATGCGGCACCAAGCATGTTGCTGAAGGGCATGCAGCAAATCAGTTTCCTTTCTAACCCAAACGGTGCTAAACAGTCCTTGCAATGCACACATAACTTTCCTTACTCCATCTAACTTAAAATGCTTGAGCAGAAATAATTTTGCAATAAAATTAGCATAATTATTGATTTGCCATGCATCAGCTACTCCAGGTTAAGTGCCTGAGCCTTTATGCTTACTGTGAAGCTAATTCAAAGTAGCTCACCATCATTATCATGTGTGCTATGGGATTTCTCAGACACATGTTTACCACAGATCAGAGCACATCTGATAACTGATTACTCTGTAATAATTTCTTTGTGTTCCAAAGTCCTTTGGAATCCATTTGGATTATGCACATACTTTAAATGTTCAAGAGCTACATAGAGGGTGCATAAATCATGACAATGTCCTTAAAAATGCGACACAGCTGAAGAGAGAGAAAAAGAGAACTGGAGACACAACTAGAGAGAAAGATAGAGACAGAGCAGAGACAGACATTGGCATAGAGGTAGAGATATTTGTGGCTCCTTTGGCTCATATTGATTCAGGTCGTATTTTCAATACCTTTTGCCTAACTATTTTTATAGTACGTTGAAGTGTAGTACATTTTAAAAAAATCTATAAGATTTAAGATTCACAACTTCCATAACTTCCATTCTTGTTTTTAATGAACCACCAAATTATCACAACAGTTTGCAACATAATCACAACATTCAGCAACACTGGGTGGATTATTTGGTTCAGGCAACTGGCCTTCAGATCACTCTTGAGACTAAAACTAACTTCAGATTTACCGTGCTTTTAAAATGAATGATGTTTTGCACACATCCTCAGAGAATGGAATCTTCCTTTACGCAGCATTGCAACAAACTTACCTTTGATGGAGAGAATTATTTTCATGTCACCTTCCCATATGATGTTAGAAAAGAAATTCAATAAGCCATTCCTAAAGGACAATTCTCTATATTCGGGTATTGAAAAAATAGAACGGTTAAGAGAATAGGGCTTGTAGGGGGAATGGTTAGAACTCATGTAAACATTGTTTTTCTTGTAGGAGAAGTTAAAAAAGGACGTTGCATTGATCTGAAATATTTTAAGATAGAAGAGTTCGATTAGTAACCCACAGAAGCAAGTTTAGAATCAGTAGTTAAAAAAATCAGTAGTTAAATTATCAGTAGTTTAACTGCAACTGTAACTACTAGAGAATGCAGTACCTATTCATTTCTTAAAAATATCATCTCCAGCTCCTAATCCCTATTGCATTCCAGTCATTAAAGAGAGACCGTGTCTGCTGGGTAAGCATATGACTGGAATGCAGTGAATTCAATACACTCGTAGGTTCATATATTTTTCTGGATGTTTTCCTTCTGCTCTGTTTTTAATTGTAATCAGCAATAAGAGTGGGCCGTGGAGCTGAAACCAATGAGGAAGGGATCTTGGAGTTTGCTGCTTTATGGAACCAAAAAGAAAAATGGTAAACTACCATTATATACTCTTTTGACAGCTTTTCCTGACCAGGTTCTGATAATGACTCCCGTAAACCTCCATACTAACTTGAAATGCTGAGTTTAAAATCTCCAAATTTTCTGAACCCATAGATTCTGTAGATCTTCCAGGAATGAGTTTGTACTTACACTTAGATAAAATTCTTACAGTATAATTTCCCTCAGTTTTATAGTGACAGTAGCAGTGACATATCAAAGTTATAATCAGTTCGTAGCACGATGTATAACCCACTCTTTCAACTTTGCTATCATGAACTTTTGTGTAGGAGGATCAAATGTTGGCTATTAATGGTTTCTGGAAGAGGCCAATGAAAAGAAGAAATAGGACAATCCTCTCTGGTATCACTCTTAAGAGGAAATCAGCAAAAGGAGAGCCTTTTGGTCAAAATGAATACTCTGGCATTTTAAAAAGTCATGTGCAGTAAAGCATTTCTGAAATGTCCTCATAGCAAAAGGATTTTAACAAATGAAACAAGAAATTATAATTCCCTATCAAAAATCTGAAGAGGGAGGGAATATTTTTGCTGTGTGCAAGCTGAATCAAGTTAATGAGGCATCTAACACTGCGAAAAGAGCGTTCTCTATAAATAAATCCTGTCTGATTGGGATATATTAGTCTTCTGATAACATTCTATAGCCTACAGATGCTTTGAATAGAATGTGTATGTGTGCAAATACTCAGATCTATTGGAGTTACTGTTCTCCAAGTCCTTGTCCATCACGCATATTACAGTCATTTTCATATTTAAGCACTGAATAAAACCTCAGTCTCACTCCACTGCCCGGTTTGAATAGGTAGGCTCAGCAGCTAGGCTCTGTGAAAGCTCTGGAGATTGTATTTCACACACAAAGATGTGGCTAAAGAGCAGCTGTGTAGCCTGTCAGTGGAGGACTCTTCATCTGCTTGCCAGAAGTAACACTTGCGCTCCCAAGAGCTTTAAAGGATCAAGGAGTAGGGCTTTGTGTCATGGAGTACTTTCCCCCATCGCTATCCTGGCTGTGTGCTTCTACGTGCTCTTGAGACTCTGTGGTGACTGTGAAGGCAGCATGGGCAGTCAGGAGAAAAATTATATCATGTGAATTTACAGGGTCTGGTAGCTTTCTCAGAAGTAAAATTGTGTTTAACTGCAAAATCTCTCAATTGGAGTGTCAATTTATTTTTTTGGAGAGGGAAAGGATTTGGAAAGGTCTTTTGAAAAAGAAAAGGTCTTTTTGTTTTGTTTTATCATCCAGGGAATTGAAAGGTCTTTCTTTGTGAAGCATCATACACTTTTCTTTCCTTGAAATTATGTTGTAGTTACCTATGTATTATGTTTTCACATTTTCCTAAAGGATTTTCTTCTCTGGAAATCGTGTTTATTGTCTCCCCATTTTTGAGAACAGTGATGCTGATTTTTGGAGAGGGTGCTCATGTTGCTTTGTTGTGGTCATCCAGTCCTTTCTAATAAAAAAAAAAAGAAAAGAATTAGCTTCAGAAAAGATAACCTAGACATTTAGGAGCATCATGTGGCAATTCAGAAGCTTTGGAAGTATTTACTCTGTGTAACAACTCAGAATAAAAGAAATAAATACCCAGTTTCAATGCCAGGAAAGATTGCAGATCAATACAAGATAATTAATAATGCAGTCCTAAGAACTCATTTATAGAATTTCTGGTTTCATATACATTTTCTTCAAATATAATAATCTGACTGTGGTT
The DNA here is from genome assembly GCA_013398815.1 of Ibidorhyncha struthersii. Lineage (NCBI taxonomy): Eukaryota > Metazoa > Chordata > Aves > Charadriiformes > Charadriidae > Ibidorhyncha > Ibidorhyncha struthersii. The sequence goes on from VZSZ01006535.1 coordinate 40,168, forward strand.
AGTGCTTTATTTATTTTGTCCCGAAGGCTGGACAGCAGAGAGTTTAATTTTCTTTTCAACTATGTAAGAGTACTCGGTGGTCAAATTAACTTTGGAATCAAAATACAATTCTCATGAACTTTTAATTAGATATTAAGACACTGCTGATTTGAGATCACAAGAATTTAGGGCAAAGCCTTTTTGATTTTAAGTGCTGCCATGCCTTTTGAGGGTCTAGACGGTTGGATTCAGAGTGGTAAGACTGAGAGTGAACAGTGACATATCTAAAACTGTACCAACATGTCTAGTTGGCAAAACACACTTGTCCTGTAGTTCAGGATAATTTGGGGTTAAGTTCTAAAAATGTTGCATAAAATTAATGCTTTGAGATACAGTTTGTCTTTGCTAGTTTCGTTCACTTTTTATAGTACACAAACTCAAATCAGTGTGCTGTTAAATAAATTGAATCTTAAAACTCTATGATCACTGCCATTATGCTCTTTGAAGAAGAAGACCTCCCTGAAAAGCTGATATCAATCATTCTTGTCTGAGGTCTGAAGCAAATGTAACCTGCAAAGGCTGGTAGCTGGGCTATCTGCCATCATTGCTGGCAGCATCAAGGCTCCGGATACAGTCTTCTAATAGGAGGAATATGGAGACAAATCTGTCTGGGTTTAGTGTGTGTTAAGTTTCTGAGATTAATTCATGTGCTGTGTATGAAAACAGTGATTTAGACTTCAGGGTCTATGGATGTCTTTCCACTATCGTGCCCTCTGGACAGTTTGTTGCTCTGTGAAGTCTTGTTTTCCACATCGTGTAAGACCATCCCTGTTTTTGAGGAGCGGCCTGGGAGAGGGATATTGGTCCATTATCAAGAGGGGCAGCAGTCTAGGACGGAGATGTTGGTTTTGTTGTATGAACATACAGTGCTAGAACAAAACAGTCCCAGTGAAGGCAGGGGTCAAACTGTATGAGGACGAAGTTAAAATAGCTTTATTATGGCACAAATGGACCCTTAACAGCCATGCAGAATAGGGAGTGCTAAATACTTAATACTCCGCATTTAGCTACGCAGCTTATGATTTCCAGAATCTTCCAGGATTTTTTTGTATTTCCTTTTTGTAGATGAAGAGGTTGTACAAATTGTTAATGGTTGGATAACAACTATTTAAAGGGAATACCAGTTTAGTATCTGTTATAAGGAGAACGTAAACCCCATATTTTAAGTGATCGCAGGAAGAATGAAATAAGAGCATGTGAACAAGAATAATTATTTTCACCCAACGTATATCATTCTGCATAAAAATTATGACATTATGGAACTGTTCAAAACATCTTATAATAGAAAAAATATAAATGTGCTTATTTTCTTTTTATGCTAACAGGTACTGTTATCCAAAAAAAAAAAAAAACCACCAACCAACCAACCTGTCAGGGAAAGTATACAAAACTGCTTTTCCTTTGAATGCATATTTAAAATGAAGGCATGATGACAGCTTTCATTTGAGCACTGGACAATTTTTTTTTTCAGAGTTTGCTGCTGTTCATGCAAAATAACTTGCTGTGATTGCAACATATGTATTATATGGCACATATGCTACCTCTTAGATAAAAGTGTAACTCTTGTGGTTCCTAGCATTTTTCTAAGGACATACAGTGTTTAACAGTAACAGATCTTTTTATAATATTTTTGCCATGTTTTTGGCAACTAAATATTTTTTCTTTAACCTTTCTCATTCATAAGTTAAATTTGTTGTTAGAGAAAAATGGAGTGTGGAGGTAGAAAGCAACAGTGTGAATAAGAGAGCAAGAGTGTTTTGACTGGCAGTTTTCTCTTTGGCTACCATTTTGGGTTTCTTTGTTGTAATGCAGGAGGGCAATAAATTGCCAGCTGCAAACAAGGGTCTGTTTAGCTATGTATTGTACAGACAATCATATACAATCAATTACGGGTTATAATGCTGGTGTGGCACTTAGGAAATTAGGAACAAGAGCTACTGTTAAGAATAATGTGGGTTTATTGTCTAATTTCTGACATATGCAGTAAAATGTGTATCTTTTATATCTGTCTGATTATGTTCGGTCCTTAAATCATTCTCTGTGTAAGGGTGTGGGCTTTGAATTATGGTACATTGAAACATATTTTCACATACACGATAATGAATCACAGCAAAAAGCCAAATAACCAAAACTCCACCCACAGTACCAATGATTAAGTGTTTTTTCTTGCGAGTAGTCCCATGAGACCAGAGGAACTAACCACATGAACACCTTTTACTACATGTAAGCGGGGAAAAAAAGTGAGCCCCGTTTTAGGCTTGAACACGAAGCAAGCGGTCTTTAAAGGAAAGCGTTGTTTGTTCCCTACATAAATCCTAAGTAAATGGAAGTGGACTTTCAGTCTTCTCCCTCCTACTCCCAGAAATGATCCCATTATACTGGTAGTTCATAAATATGCAGTGAAGCCCATCTGTTCGAGCTTGTGATTTAAAATAGTATCTTGTAATTCTTTGTAATGTCTCTGGATCTGTTCACAAAGGTATCAGAGGCAATAATAAAGCCACCGTTATCCTCAGATCTGTCGGCTCAGGGTTCCCGAGAAGCTCTGACATGAGTATTACTCTCTGTCAGAAGGGAACTGGTGTCCCTTTCTGTTGCCCATCATTCAGGAGAGTGCACTGTCCACAGAGCACTTTCCAGAACCAGGGCTACGTGTGCTCCTGAAGGAGGGAGCCCTTGTGAATCTCTTGAGAGCTTGCATCATCCGGATGCTTTCCCCAGATCAGGCCAGAGGACGCAATTACACTGTCAGGCTCTATCTTCAGATGGAGATGACTTTTTAGGCAATCTGCAGATCTGAGTTTACTGTCAGAATTATGAAAAGCCTTGGAAGGAATTCCATAAATGTTCAAAAATAGCTATTCATAAGCAACAACAGAATAGAAGTAACAGTTTGAGAGATTTTTAAACTCCATTACTTGTACATATTTATACAATATAGTGCCTGTCACGGATAATGTACAGCAGATTTATCATGCTCTATCATTTTAAAGAAGAGTTGGTTCTCTGAGTGACGTATGAAATAAATTGCAAATAAACAAAATGCTGCTTAATAAAACAATTAGCTCTCCGAAAGCTCCAGCAGTGCTTTCTGCATTCTTATCAGCCCTGGTTTACAGCTGTAACTTCAGGATATAATAGGAGATTGAATCTTATACAGGCAACAAAACAGATGATCAAATTCACAAGGGATCGTATCAGGCTTTTTCCAGTACCAAAGAAACATATTAATCCTTGTCACTGTTTTTTGAAACGCTGTGACAGAAATAAACCTGTACTGTAACTTGGCCCTTTTAATGAGCTTCTGGAGTGTGGGCTTTCCACTCAGCACCTGAAAAACACAACAAAACACCTTTTACATTAAAGATGTGAGGTTTGCTGCTGGCTAAATTTGTACACAGAAGTCTATAAACCAGTGCTCAGCCAGCTGGGAAGCAAGAAAGCAAATTCAGATTCTGCCATGAACTTCACAGACCAATTATCTACTTGGAATCATGGGAGTTTAACAAACAAATACCAGCCCCTGCTGAGCCTTTTCAGTCCAGCAGCTTATGGGTGATTCAGTTGCATCAGAGGCTTTTAGACTGATCAATTCTTAATCACAAAGCGCAAAAATTATTCTCAGACTCATGTCAGTTTCTTTGGACACCTTTGTTAACAATCTGCTTCAAATCATTTTTTTTAAAGAACTGCAGACACTGTTTTTATTGACTCCCCACTTGTAAAATGTTTATAGCTTGTTAATTTATATTTACCCCTTTACTTTTGCCTGCAAATCAACATCACTTAGCACAGTTTGGTTACACTTTGTCCAAAGGAAATTACGGAAGCCTGCTATGGGGCTAAAATGAAGGAAAGCTGAGGAAAATCAATACACTGATGATTAAACAGATCGTAGCAAATTCACGGCTGTAAGCTACAGCATGGAGACATCAGTGTGATGCCTATCTAGCAGTTAATGTGCTTTCAGCCAGTTGAAGAAAATTTTACAATACGGCAAAATGTAACAGGAAAAATATAAGCTACTACAGAGCAATGCTTTCTTTACTCGATAGGAATGGTTCTGTTATTCAAGTTTCATTTTGCTATTTGACTTCACAGAAACTGTAGAAAAGGTTTAGATTTAAGGAAAAAGAAAATCTATTTTATGAGGAAATTTGCAGTGGGAGTTCTAAAGAACTATTTGACTCGCAGTATCATTCACATCTATTGTAAAAGCTCTGTATTTACTGTTATTTTAAACCACTCTTTTCTGTCAGTGAATTTCAAGTGCGATAATTTCTATTTTAATCTTCCTTTTGCTTTAATTAGAAGACAAAAAGGTATAAGCATGTTTCTAAATAAGTTTCCTAACAAGGAGGATAATATTTAGTGTAAATTGTATATTGTCTAACAAAACCATAATCTGTCACTACTCATTTTAAGTAATAGAGAAAATTTAGAAAAAAATAGGCAAATTGAGTTTTTTGCACATTAAATTCTTGTGTTTGTTTAATAGCACTGAACAAGTATTCATGAAATAGATGTGGAAGCAGGAAAACAGTCTTGGGAATAATAGGCAAAGGCCAGCACCAGAACACAGCAAGGGTCCTGAGTGGTCCAGGGACTTCACATTTGTACAATTCATGGACAGAAAAGGTCTCCTCTTTACCACCCATCACATCGTTATGCCTCCAAAGCATAACGTGACCCTGTGCAATGCCTGTTTACTCCACTAACCAGTAGTCACGTAAAAATAGAATATGTAAAATGAACTTGCAGTGTTAGGGCCAATTTATTGCTATTGATAGAAATAGGGATGCCAAAGAAGAATTAATTACAACCAGAGGGAACTTAACAACTCTGACTTGAGCTTTTGCAAATCAGCATATGCCCATTTCGGTGGATTTCAAAGGTTCGTATGAGGAGATGGCCCACAGAGCCTGACTCATTCCCTCCTCAGAAAGGATATTCAGTGAGCAAAGGGGATTATTCCTCTTTCTCACACAGCTTGAGTATCTGCCGAAAATGTTCACTCTGGTGAAGGAACATTGCTGAGCTACTCCTCGATTTTCCTGACTGGCAGCCTGGAGCCTTTCAGTCATATTCCCCTCAATGTGCCGGTGCACTCCCATCCTGCAATATCACAGGCAGAGACTCCCAAAGTTTTGTGGGGCATTGGTGTTAGCGTGCTACTGGGCGCACCCATTTTTTTCTGGCACTGTACACCTCCTTTTACAACTCCTCATAAGGTCCCAGTGAAAGTCTCCATCACAGCAAAGTAAAGCTGTGCTGCGTTCGGGCTTTCTCTCACTGCACTCTCCTGCATTCATGCAGAATTGTGCATGTTTGTGTACTCACTCACCCAAAAATCAGTAGAAGAAGATACTTGGGCCTTACTTCTGAATTATAATGTGAAATCACTCTTCCTCACAGATGCATACTGCCTTTCATCTGAGGATTTCCAAAAGAACCATGTTTGTAGACTTGCAACACAATCCTGCAATTCTTTATTTTAATGAGGAGAAACATCATAAACCCAGGGGAAAGTGAAGTGCCAAAAGGTTTACCTGTGCGCTAAGCTACATCCTTTATTTATCTAATAATTTTATCATTTAGCCAGTCTTTAAAAAAAATCTCTTTTTCTAAGAGGATCTGCACCAAAAATAGAGATTTTTGTTTTGGTTTGCAGCAGGTAAATGCATAATTGCTTTAATAAACTGTATTTAATTAGACAGAAAATTAATAAGCTACAACTAGTTTTTCTGAATGATAGCATCTTGTAGTATGTAGTGTCATCTGGGCAGCTGTAGATTCAGCACTGCGTTAAGATGCTTAAAATTTCCCAGTAAAACATATACAGAAGTATTCTCAATATTAAAACCCCCCAAAATTACAAATACACACAGATACAGATTTCAAAGAAAAAATGGTGTTCTCTGAACTCAGCCTGTGTCAAAATTCAGCCAAATTTCATATTTACGACTAGAGTTAAGGTGCAAACTTAGTACAAGCATGAAGAAAATTCGAAGAAAATTTGAAGAAAATTCAAAGAAAATACAAATATGATAGACATTAAATGAACGGTGCAATAAAAATGATGATAAAATGTATTATTAAGCAAAGATTTTTTTGTTTCTGCAATTCACATGGCAACTTAGAGTAAAAATTTTAACTAAAATGTTTTAAAAAGTTTTAATGAGGTTTTCTGTCAGTGGGATCATAAAGACGCATTAGAAAATTACCTTGGAAAAGATTTATATCTTGTGAGCAGTTTAACAGACTGCTAATTTTACCGAAAGATGTAACTTCTCCTTTGTTTTCTCTAATTATGTATCTAGACCTGTAATGAGTAGGATAAAATAGCTGATAGTAGAAGCTGTAGGAAAACATGTCTACATGATATTGATAGATTAAGAAGTGAAACAATACTATTGGAAAATGTGAGAAAAAAATCCATGCCAAAATCCTCTTGGGTTTGCTAGTTTAATTGTGCTCCTGGGTATGTAGTTTTCAAGATTTTCTTCAGTTGTGGCATTGAAGGAAAAGTAAAATGAAGTGACAGAACAGATTAGAAGGCGATAATGGAAGGGAAAGTGAATAAACCAAGTGTAAACTTTCGATAGGAAACACTTGTGTAAAGCCCGCTAGTTGTGTGATTTTTTTTTTTTGTAACTCCATCACTTTGATTAAGATGACTAATGAACTTTTTTATTATGTAGAGATCCATATTCAAGAGTAAATATGAATGCGCTACCAAAATATACTTTTTAAAGGAGAAGGTTCTTCAATTTTACCAATAATGTTAACTTTTTCTATGAAAAGCGTACAATAGGTTTATTCTGAAAAAAAATATTTTGCTGTTCTTCAGTTACTTACACTAATTCTTATTTGACTATAATATGTCAATTGTGAGTGGAATTCTCTTTACTTAGTAGCACATATAATTTATATATTTATAGAAAGCCTACAATTAAAAAGAAAGTATAGCCATAATAAATGTTAAGATTTTTCTTATGACAAAAAAATCTAAATGCAAAGCAGTATATTACGATGTTTGATGAAACTAGCTATCAGCCACAAAACTATTTGGAAACCTCCAAACAATGCATTCTTTTTTTTTTTTTTAAAACTTTGTGGAACCGATTAACTTGCTAAAGATCTAATCATTAAAAGTTTGAATTGTTTCTCTGTTAAATCAGATATGCCTCCTACAATTTTTACAATACTTCCTTTATAAATTAATTGTTCTGTGGTTATTTGTTAAAGAATCTCCCCCACGTGAAAAGCAAAATCTCAGTAGATGCGGATTTTACACTGCACTAGATCAATCCCAATACCAGTAAATGGATATTATTAAACAGCATGGGGTAGTGCAAACTGGGAAAGAAAACTTGTAGTGTGCTGCTTTTGAGCAGACCTGGCTTGCATGCTGTGACAGGGCAATTGTCGACATGCTTTTTCATGCCAATCTGCAGCTTTTTCAACTCTAGATGCTATGGCAACCAGGGTTTAACAGACTAAGCAGCTAACAAGCTTCCCTGATGGAATTGTCTGGTTGTATGATTGCCTTGTCTTAGTGAAAATATAAAATAGACTGAAGACGCTTGTGGACATTTGTCAAACTGATTATAATTTGGACACTCAGCTCATAATTATCCGTTATATATTGCATAGTATTGACCGGCAGTGTTTTCCATGCTGTCTGTAGAGAACATGAGTGCCTTTTTGTACAGTCTGTTTCCTATGGGAAGAATGGGTTTTGGTTAGGCTGAGTTGGTCAACATGGCAGGTGAGATTATGTGGATATAGCAAATAAATGCTACTAGCAGAGGGTTTTTTTCCTTCTTTTTCTCCGGATTTTTGGTAGTTTATTTTGAAAATAAAATAAAGAAAACAAAAGTCAATTATAAAGTAACATACTATTCTTTACAAACGTATGAAACCACAAAGAACTACATTTTTAAGACACATTTTTTAAGTTCTTTATGTTTCTTGATATTCATTATCAGGCAGTTGGGTTCTTTTTGTTGGCCCCAATGAATGGTTTGTGTTGCTTGCTTGCTTGTTTGTTGTTTTTTAATTTGTTCTCAGAAGAAAAGGGCATTCACCATAAAACATGGGCCTAAGACTACATGTTTACCAGCACTTTTTATAAACTGCAATCTGTGGGATTCATTACTTTGCAGAGACTACTTGGCCACTTGTAGAACATTGCTTTATTGTTTTGAATGTGTTTCAGTTACAATAAAAGCTAAGTGGAATGGTTTCTTTGTTTGTTTGTTTGGGTTTTTCTGCTTGTTTGTCCTGAAGAGAGAAACTCAGAAACATACTTCTCTATGAGGATTTCTTTTGCAGTATTACCACTCATACCGCACTTTGGGGTGAATCGGTTTGACTTTTTTTTACAGTAGGCTGGAAGAAGACCCATAGGATGCAAATAAGGTTTGAGTTCAGAAGTGGACTTTTATTTTTGGCAGTTTGACTCTTTGAACTATATCATGGCAGATGTTCCTGACTAAAGGTATCCTCTCAGTGATCCTATTTTAGGGGTGCTGTCTACTACTGTACCCCTATGAGGTCAGCAAATATCCAGCTAGTTCATTCTTTCCTGTAGGCAGCTGAGTTCCTTATCCAGTCATGCAGATCCATGTGGAGTACCATCCTCAAGACCTCATGAGTTAATGTTGCAAACATGCAGTGTTTCTTTCATAAAGGAGAAGGTGAACGTCAGAGACAGGATACTTGCAACCAAGCATTCTTCTTGCAGATGTAGGAAGGGAGTTCATTCAGTTCCAAAGTGAAAGAGCAATGTATTTTCTTTCACTGAGTAAGAAAAAAAATATTAAAACTTTTATTTACTGAGTCTGTAGATTTGTTAGGAGTTCCAATATTTGAGATGCTGAATTTACGTATGGTTCATAACAGTTAATTTCTCCAGTTTGTATCGATGAGGAGTCATAAAATGATCTTATGAGGAGTCATAAGATGATCTTTGATGGTAAGACGTCTGTAAAAGGTTTGGTCTTTATCCAATGTGGGAAATTTTCAAGAAACAGCTTTCCAGATAACCTTAGAGACATACAGAAAAGGCCAATACCTTCTTTTAAACCACTTATCTAGATTTCCACTCTGTTGGCCAGCAAGATAAGGCCACAGTCTTTACTTCATTGTATAAAAGTCAGATCAAACTTTGTCATCTCCTGCTCCAAAGAATGACTACATTCATCATAAAGAGGTGGGGTTTTTTAAAAAAATTTAAATATTTTAGATTGAAAAAATATTTTTGGTGTGAAATAAAATTTTACTTATATTTTTCATCTCTTGTTGCACTTTTGTTTCTTTGAATGAGTAAAGAAAATAACACCGCTTTTGGAAAACAGAGTTTTAAAATGTTTTTAAAAGATTGTTGTTGTTGTTGATTGAATGGGAAAAATCCCATGGTAGTAATATCCCAGTGTCCAAGTAACTAGCTTTGGCTGTCAAAAACAGTACCTGCGATCTGTGGCACTGGTGTTAGGGATGATCTCTAATGGCAGGGACTTTGTGCCTCCTTGCAACTTCCAGTTTTTCTCTTCTTGGGAGCCTTATTTCTGTGCTGCCAGAACTTCTCCTTTTCTTTTTTGCCCCTGAGGGGGCTTTTGATAACTGCCTCGTGTATAGGGGCTTCCAGGTCTCAGACACCATCCAGGTATGTTACAAGCCATTAGTCTCTTTTTGACCATCTGACATGGTATGTGTACCATTCATACTACATTTGAAGTTCACTGTGCCTTCTAGCAGAAAAGACAAGTTTACCAGTTACAGGTAATCTTGTTCCCTAAGTTTAAACCAAGAGTTGCAATTAAAAAGAGGTATGCAGAAAATGGAAAAAAAAATTAAACAAATCACTGTAGGTGTGATTTATGCCCTTCTGCCTTGTCTATGCTATAATGAATCATATGGATGAATCATATGGATACCCCCTCCCTGGAAGTGTTCAAGGCCAGGTTAGATGGGGCTTTTAGCAACCTGATCTAGTGGGAGGTGTCCCTGCCCATGGCAGGGGGTTGGAACTTGATGATCTTTAAAATCCTTTCCAACCTAAACCATTCTATGATCCTGTGATTATTACGTTTGTCCTTCTTTAATAAATATACACATACCAACTGCATATGGTTGACACTTATCTTTGGCAACTAGATCATCAGGAGACAACAAATACCAAATACCTTGTTTTTCTCTCTCTTTTCTGGACATCTCGATTTAAAGCAATATCAAACAGAAAACCATCATTTTTGGTCCTGTCAGGGTAAGCAGAGGTCTGGCAAAGTAGTTTTTGAACCGTGGTAAGTGCGGCTTCACCTTTTTGTGAATTTCTACCTATTTAGTCTTAGGAGACTGTGATGTGGAGATTTCTATCTATTTTTCCCTACATAATTTACCTGTTGAAAATTTCACAGTGACATTGGCCTTGAAGGAAAAGCAGAAAGGACATCAAAGAAACAGAAGATCTTGTAAGGTACTCCTGAAAACCAGCATCAAAAAGCATTTATGCCACTGGAAAAATAAGAAACACATTAGCAAGTGATGAACAACTGGTAAAGGAACTTCCCCAATATCTTGTGACACAACAGTAATGTAGCTTTTTTTTTTCAACATTGAACACTACAGTTTTTACTCTTGTTAAACTGAGATCAATTTAAAATTATTCTGGAAGCATAAGGGAGTAGAGTAAGAGTAAAGTTAAATTAAGGACAGTAAAACATATTTAGAATAATAGAATATTGTGTCTGTTACAAGTTTCCTTTACATAAATATAATAATACAGAAAACCTGACAAAAACCTAAACAAAAAAATGTAGCATCATAACATAATTTCCAATGACCAGAATAAAGTCGTTAAACATGCAAACTGCCTTCACTTCTGGAATTAATATAGTGTGACAGGCTAAGATTTATTTACTCGAATCCAACTCTGCTCCAGGAGCTCTTCAATTTTTATGGTGTACAACTAATACCCCAGTGAAAAGAATTGCCATTAAAAAGCAACAAGGCACATTCTTATTTATAGAAAAAGAGGTAGTATCTTTTATGAGAAAACTTCAGTCAGGAAGAAACTTGAATTTTTGATGTATAACTTATCCTTATAATACCCATAATTGTTAACACCAAAGGGAAAGCATTTTAAAGAAGTTAAAATTTTCAAATTATCAATTAAACTTCTTTTGAATTTTTTCTTCTGTCCCAACTACTTTGAATCTCACCTTACGTACCTTACTCAAAACAACTATTAGAATATATACAGATGATTATAAAATATTTCATAAGATAAAATGTTAATTTATACATAAATGTATGATAATCTGAACATTTAAAGCATATTAAATATTAGAATAGTTTTTTCATTTCAAATATATGCATGTATACATCTACATATGAATGCATATTAATTCTTCTGCTTTTTCATAGTATATAAATAGATTTTTGCCTGAAGATCAAATTTCTGATCTTTATGACTATGTAACAGTGGAAGCTATGTAACAATAGGATCAAAGGGGCTAACATATGCATTTCAACTGCTCTTCTCATTTAGAATTTTGAACCAAACCCCTTCCTTCATCCAATTTACTCTATTGCCCCTGTGGTGGCCACATAATTCTGATTTCCATGTTTTGCCTTTACCTGCCTGCCTCATGACTTCATGAATAACTATTTCTCATGCTGGTGTTCAAACTGTTATTAATCTTTGCAGGGAAGAGGTAATGTAAGCACTTCTTTTGCTCAAAGTGCTGGCGATACAGTAAACCTGTAGCAAAGTAATATGTTCTGTGCATCTTGCAAGATGGAATTATTCTTTCTCATTATGAGAGAATATTAAAAGACATTCCTACAAAGGTTCAGCTTCTATAAAACAGTCATTTTCAGGAGCTTGAAATGGTTGGCTGGAGCATGCATGAAGTTGTTTGCTATTTCTAGAATATATTTTATCAACACCTTTTCTCTACAATTTACATTTTTCAAAATGTCACTGTTTCTATGTGAGATACTAAGTATGGACCAATTAACTGTTGATGTTTTCTGCCAAGAATAAATGTTGCAATATAGCATATATACAGGACAGATTAAATAGTCTATGATGGAAATGCAGAAATTGCCAGGCTACTGGTGAGTAATACATCTTGAATGTTACCTGTAGACAAGTCAGATGCTAATTATTAATGTAGAATCTGTTATAGAAATAGTTGAAACAGGGAAGAAAAAAAAGCAAGAGAAAGAAGTCTAACTTTTTAGTTATCTTCTCTAGGGAAAAACACAGCGTTCCTAACCTGTTTTGAAAATATATTCAGCTAGGAAAATTTTAAAATGCGGTTTCTACAGTCAGAATGGGTTCAGCACAATCAGACTAAAACCTTCTTAGAAAGTCACTGCACAGAATGAAGTAGTTGTCTGAAGGAATTAGATCTTCTCCAAAGCAACACTGAGGCTGTTCCATCCAGGTGAAGCTGTCACAGACAACAGAAGGGGGCTTTTGCAAGTACCCTGTCCTCAAAAGTATTTCTTGTTCTTTAGAGGGGATGAACAATTTTAAGTGCTGTGGACTCTTTCAGTTTTTTCTGGTGACTCTAATGTAGGGACTGAGGAATGTCAGAGCAGCTGGGGTTGAAGGCAGTCCGCAGGTACTTGCTGGTAGTTCTTATGACTGCTGTTCTTTGATAACCAGTTGTGAGTCTGGAAATGACAGGCTTCAACAGTAACTCAAAATACTAGTAGCTACACATTGGTAGAGAATGGTTGGGCAGAAAGTGATTCTTCCTAAAAATTTCCATCAGTTAATTTTTGGTTATTGTCATTACAGGGTACATATAGTTTTGTTCTGCTTNTATTTATTTCAATTTAGTCAATATAGAGTTTATCTTCCTCTCATACAAACCAGAATGCGAACAAACCTGCTTTTATTTACCACTGTGTGATACCACTGGATGATGAGACAGTTCATAGTAATTTGGAAATGAGTAAATTGTTATGGCAGCTGTCTCTGCACCTTATTTTCTTTCATTATGAGGTGATCTCGCTCTATATGTACGAACCTATCTAAAAATGTTGCGTTTAGAACTTTTACATAACATTAAGGTAGCACCTGGGTCTGAAGAACCTCTGCGTGAAACAGAAGAAGGAGGTGGTAGATTGCAGTTAACATACTTTTTTTTTTTTTTTTTTAGAGCTGTGGCTTCTGAGGTCTTAGTCTCCTGACAATCACAAAGTTGAGACGTAACCATAAGTGCAATCTTGCATTGCCAGAATTCATTACATGAGCTGGGTGTTTCAAAGGAAGAGATTATTTTAAAGCAAGGATCTGTTAAGGAATTCAGGTTATGACATGGTACATGTAATCCTTCAAAAAGATGCTTATTGAAAAACTGTCCCTCACACAGGCACAACTTCCTCTGGAGAGCCTTGTCTTCAGCCCACTTCTGCAAAATTCCGTACTTCTGCCTGTGCTCAGTTGCATATTTGGCCCTATTTTTGGGAGTAATCCAGCCAAGGGTATGCTCACTCTCATAAGAAAGCATGGCTTTGAAAGAAGAAGAAACCTTGTCCAATGTGGGTATGGCAGCTGCACATGAATTCTCAGAAAAGAAAGCTCCACTCTCTCCCATCACATTTAGACAGACTTTTATAGACTTTACCTCGATGCAGAAAGTTTTAAATAAAGTTCCACTAGGAAAAACATCTGGGGATAAAAGAGGAGTAGCATGTCAGGAATGACCTATTTGCCTCTTGATGGGCATCACCACTTCAACCGTTCCCTTTGGTGAGCCCTAGGATCTGTTCTATACCTTACTCTGCAGACTTCTCAAATTTCTAACTTTCTTGACATTTGGGTAAAGCAGAACTGCAATATTAATTGAAACTTTCACTTTGGAGAACTGTTTAAACTATTCTTCAAGATATTACGTGTTTTGAAAGTTAAATTGACAGAATTTTGAAAATAGCTGTACTGCAATCAGAACTCCTTTCTCCAGTAAGGACCTTCTAATACTATGGGATAATGATGTATATAGCACAATACATTAATGTTGCTTTAATGTGTTCAATAGTACAGAAGAATGTAGTAATTAGGCACTAAGGGATCCTTTTTGCTATGGTTTGATGAGGTGGTCAATTACCTGTGCTGTATGACAGCAAGTGGTACAATTGGTTTAACTTAATAAGTACATTGACGAAAAAGGCCACTGTGATGTACATTAGTTGCGCTGAAAAGGTTCTTTTGAGTTATTACCAAAGTAAAACCTCAAATATCAATTAATTTAATTTGTTTAGAACAGTTTACACTTTACACATCATCAAATCTTTTGCTATCACAGATTGTACTGTACATTAGGTAAATTATAAATGTCTAACCAAAAAGTGAGCGTTTGGCCGCAATGGCTACTTAAACAAGAGTAAAGGTAACAATTTAACTAGAATGTGCCTTTAACTGAAGCTCTTAAACTAAGATTGATAGAAAACAGTTTTTGAGAAGAAATAATGCATACTGATTTATATAAAATGCTGTTCACTGTATTTTCCTTTTTGTATTAGATTTAATGAATAGATATGCCTTTTTTATTTTGTGGTACCCTACCATTAAATGATACCATCTTTTTTTTTTTTTTCTGCCTAAATAAATTCTAATTCTTGTCACCTACTATCTGTACAGGAAGATTTGAGACATTATTCCTAATTGAGATTTTTACTGAATATCTTTTAAAGATAAATTTGTTTTATTCTTTCACCCACTATTTAAAAGGATTTTTCACATTTTTATCTTCTAAAGGAATTGTCAATGAGAAACTAAAACTGCGTAGACTATACATTAAAATCACTTTAGTTTTTAAGCTGTCATGAACTGTTTCAAAAAATGCTAAGTTGCTATTGTTTAATGTCTGTCATTTTATAATGCTTTAGAAGTTATCTATCCTGTAAAATTATTAACTGATGCTAAAATTGCCTTGTAAGTATTAGGACAATAGCAATTTTGTAACAGCTGGGACACTGCCAATGTAAGATAAGTACATTTTGCTCTGTAGATTCATAAAGTGCTTTGAAATGGTTTGTAACTGATGGATGGATGCATTTTCTAAGTGTAGAAAGCAATATTTTGTAGAGGGAAATGGCTTGAAAGCTGACACACATGCATGCAAATGCCATTCTCTTCAGTAAGTAATTTGCTTTTTCTTTCAAAAGCATAAATGGCATAGTTAGACACATTATTTTGTATATTGCACATAACAATACAAGATGCACAAAAACAGCAAGTACAAAACATTTCATATTGATAGAGGAACCCATGGCTGTAGTATATGATTAGCATAAATGTATACACACTGAAGAAATGCCTTCAGGATTAAAAAGTAAGGCTGAAAACAGGAAAAGTTCTTCTAACTTCAAGAAAGGAAAATATTTAAAATATACCTTTTATTTTTCAGCCTTGCACCTTTTGAAATTAATTAAGCCATGTAGAGCCTCAATCAGATCTTACTTACACTCAGTACCCCATCTGACTCCAATGGCCCCCTATTAGACTTTTATTTTGAAGGCAAATCAGTTAAATAAATCCTCAAAGTGTATGTCGATGAAAAAACCCAGGAGGATACCATTCTGAAGTACAAATAGGCACAGATAGTGTAGATCGAATTTTTCTTATAACTGAAGAACTATTGCATGCTAAAACTGATTTCTGACTTATGTCATCGTATCGTATTTGTATTTTATATCATCGTACCATTTAGATTGTCTGGTGGTAACTAATGCTAGTGATGAAAACTTTCGGCCAGCTTCTGTAATGATCTTTCAAGTTAAGCTAGAATTTTAGGTCTTTGCCCTTGGAAAGTACCACACCTACTCAGCTATCCAACCTTGAGGAGTCCCAGCCTCACTGAATAACTGAGAATAATACAGCTAAGCTTATAGTAAGTGAAGGAATATCAGTCTTAGTCTGGAAAATGGTCCCCAATGAAATCTTTGGAATATCAGCTTCAGCAGGTCTACTCAATATGATTAGTGTCAACATGTGGCCTTTTTGTTTAAAGATAAGAACATTTCCTTCATAGAATCTTGTTAAATTTCTCATTCAACAATTATTGTAATCATGACCTCTATTGTTCATCATTTCCACTAAAATTTCTGCTTCTACATCAGCTTCTTTTTTAAGATATATATTCCCATTAGATACAAAACAGCCATTAATCTTAATGGAAGCTATGCTCAGAAATGGAGTGAGAAAGATACCCAGGAGGTTTTGTCATATCTTTAAATTCAGTAACAAAAAAATCGATTTGAGCTAAATTCTGATAATGAATGCACATTGTTGAAGAATTAAAATTTAAAATATATTTACATACTTTCTGAATTTATATTAAGAAGAACTGAAACAACACTTCTACTGGATTGTGTGGCAGATTTCATGCTGCATCCTAAGAAATGCTGTTCATTTTTTGATACTGTAGGAAAGAGAGTAGGGCAAATAGCTCATAGAAACAGCTTATCTGACAAATTGGGTCTTATGTTTTTGGTTCCTTGTGTGTGAACAGACGATATTTTTTCTGAAGTATATACTTTTTTGCAGTATAAAAGCATTTTATTTTTTTGTTTGTCCCATAACTTTATATTTAAAATTCAAAATTTGAACAAAGTTTACTATTGACCACATGGTTTTACCTCTGTTTCTGGACTCGGTGCCTGCAAAATGCATAAACCAAGAACTTGAAAATGAGCTTTTTCACAGGCATAAGCTGTTTAAAAAATTTCTGGAGTTTGTTTATTTATGTTTCTGAAGTATTTGAACATCTCTTTTTAGACTTAGTTGTCAGATTTTGTGACTGCAAAATTGTGGCAACATTACAATACAGCTACATGTGACTGATAAGAAAAATAAACCCACAATCACAACAAAAAAATCAGTCGTGGTAATTGTCCTTTAGAAGACACAGTTATCCCTTTGTGTATTAAAAATGGAATGAACCTATTAATAATAGGAATATTTTTTTGTTAACTGAAAATACTGATTGCAGTTCTTTAAAAGTTTATCTCATAATACCTCTTTATTTTGAAGGATCAGTTTGTAGAAGGGAATGTGAGAAAAACATTTAATCAGAAACTGGCAAACAGTCAGTAGAGTGGCAAGAATTCGATGGTAAACAATACTTCTCCGTAAAATTGCCAGATTGAAAGGAGCTGATGACTCCCACTTCTAGGAGCTACTTGGACAATTTGCAACTACTTTTAAATGCTTGTGTTTTTAGAAACAAGTTGTAATACAGAATCACAAAAATCATTTTACGAAGGGTAGGTTAGGTGTTTATCTGTATTGTATCTGCCTTAAGGAGAAAATTCAGAGCACGGAGTATGTTTGTTGCCAGAGATTATGGTTATAACAGATCAAAACCTTCTGTGATTGTGATAGCTGGTGTCACTGAAGCCCATAAGGTAGAAACTGTACCTCGGAAGCCAAAATATTTTTTTATCTATAATATATGCAACTTCAGAAATGTCAGCAGAGATGAGCTGAAAATACAACCTATTCAATCAAAAATATCCTGAAGGATTTACGTTTGCACCATATTACAACTACTTCAGTAACATTTTAGTTTTCTCAAAAGCAATATTCAAATAAAATTGATGCATGTTTTTGCTACAAAAAAGACATAATTTTGCTTGTTTTTGAAAAAAATCAGAATGCTGTGCTCTTAGGGAAAATATATGTGAGAGAATTAAAATACAAAGGGATTTAAAATATTGCTTTAATTTTAGAAGTTTCATTTTTCAGTTTTCCTTCCTTTAAGTCAGAGAAAGTATAATTAATTGGGAAGAAAATGAGAAAGATATGTTCCTTAATATTTTCTCTTCCATTATATTTTCCCTATGCTTTCCTTAATTGGTGTCGTATTTTTCCCGTGCATGTTTACTTCATCCAGAAAACAAGCGGACACAAAAACCCCTCCCTAATCTAGGTAAGAAATTAAAGTCTGATTTCCCCACTTTATCATTACTCTAGAACCTTTTTATAGTGGTGTGTGTGTGTGTGTGCGCACACTCATATGAAAATAAGATACTACACACAACCTTGTACCAGTCCTACTGTGAAGTAACGAACATAAAGTTCTCCAGGAACAAACTGTTCTTAATGTTCTCAAAAAATGATGCTAAGGAATTTGTGAATAATGTGGCATAAGATTATGTTTTATTTGAACAAATAAGTAATATGAACAAATATTTTGAGTATTCTGCTTTCCCAGAGTGTGTATTGACAGTGTGCATTTACCATATGTAGTATGGTGGAGGAAAAGTCCATATTTTATTTTAAGGTCTACTTCACTAATAATGTTAACTAGAGGCAGGAATTAGACATCACACTACAAACACAAGCAATTCTGTTGTTCCAGCTTTCCATTCAAAACCACTGGAAATTCTTTTGCTTAATCTCATAACCAGCTTGAAATATCTGTATACTGCAAAAATCTTCAGACTCCTAAATGTTGGGGTTTTTTTAGAGCAACCATGATGTTCAGATTAAAATACCCTTTGGATCTTCTGAAAAAGAAAAAAGTGGCTTAATGGAAATAGTATAAATAACTGAGACTTGCTGCTCCTTAGGAAAAAAAAATGTTTACAAAGAAAATCCTTAGTGAACATTTGGCCATGATTTAGGGACCACTTTGAGTTCTTCAGTTTGGCCTATTGTGAAGTAGATGGAATCATTTCATTCTATACAATTTCTGCAGTTCCACCTCACTCTTATTTTAGCACATAATTAGGAGTCAAGCATTCTGAGGGAGCAGGTTATACAGAAGCATATTTACAATAGTGATTTGAATAGGTTTTATATACTCTAGCTATCAAGACACAGTAACCTTTAATCATAAAAAGGACTGAAGTGAGAAGAAAAACTTGGTGATACTCGGTAGAAAGCCCTTGCTTGCCACACGCACAAGTCCATCATTCCCCATTTGCTACTTTCAGGCTGTGACTCAATAGCTAGTATTATGAGACTGAGATGAAACTGTAAGATAGTTGTAAATAAATCATTACACCCAAAAAGTTTTATTTTCAAAATGCAGTGGTCCTGGCAACAAAAAGCTTTACTTCCAGTGAATTGTTGGCAGGTACTTTCACATTTTTAAATTATAAAATGTGTGAGGTTCTGGCAGGTTTCACTTACCTCCTCAAATTGTATTTTATAAAATTTTGCACATCTGTCATACTTTTTATCAACTTTTTTTTTTAAAGCATTTTGCATATATTAAGGAATTAAGTCTGAACGTTCCCCAAATAGGTCGATGTCTAATGTAATCATCTTTTTGCAAGACAGAGAAGCAGGCAGAGGTTCAGCACTGATTATTTACGCACCATCTGTAAAATGGTGAACCCTCTTAGCTTGTATTAATTTACCCATACATTGACATAAATTAAGATAGAGATGCTCTGCATAGTACAACTGGCATTCAGTCTTCAGAAGACTGGGTCTTATTCAGGGTGAAATAAGATATGAACGGTACAGTTTTGGTATAGTCTGCAGTGGTATAGTCCAGATACTTGAGGCAGTAGGAACCATTTACTCTTCACGGTAAGGCAGAAGAAATTCAGAGGCTGCTTTGAGATTCCTCTAACTTAAAAGCAGCCTGGGTTCTCATACTGCTGTAGCCATAGTCAGAGGCAGTAGGTCACCATGGATTGCTCTTCAGGTGACTATTTAGTTTCTTAGATATAAAGACACAAAGTAGAACAAGTTGTTGATTCCAAGGGTCTTCTAAACTCACTAGGAATATCCTGTACTTTAGTTACAAAAATCTCCCTCCCTCTCCTCTTCCTCTTCTTCTCCTCCCTGCCTCCCACTAATATACCTTATGTCACTGATTTTTCCCTTGCTCCTTTACTATTTAACTCCTTCTTCAGTTATTTTCCTTCTGGCCTGCTAAAATAAGTGTGGTTTTCTTGTTGTCCAAAAGATATGTTATTTAGATGTATCCGATAGATGTTTTATTTATCAATATGTTCTTGGAGTTTTACATTCAAGCGGGTATTCCCCTGCAACTTACAGGTAGCATAATTTAACAAATTATTGAAACAAAGAGGAGATAAAAACATTTTTACGGTAAGATAAATGATAAAAGAATCCATATTTACATGAGATTAAGGGTAAATAAGTGTATAGTATATCCTTCTATATTACTGAGTTGAATTTTCAAAAAATAGACAATATTTATTATTGTAAATTAAGAAATATTTATTCTGATACTTTTTTAAAAGTGAAAGCCATCAAATATTTCACTGTATTATATAGCTGATAGAGCTATACTGAACAGTAAAACAACTTTACAGAGCTACATTGTCATGATCTCAGATGTTGTTATGATAAAATGGAATAAATAGAAGAAAGGGATTCCATATACCTCGTTTCACCTTTGAAATGTCCAGTTTGTGTCAACAGAACACATAGTCCCCCTGGCCTCAAAGTTGTCAGCTGACAGATAGAAGAGTGATCTGGGGTATAATGGCAAGTAGGTGTGGCTAGTGTGTCAGATGGGCATCATCCACAAAATGAGAAAAAGGTGTCAAGTAGAGTTCTTCCTGATTGACTGTCGGGTAGATGAAGCTTAATTTCAGTACAGTTAAGAGGGAAATGAAGACTATGTATATTCCGGACAGTTAAAAAAATCACTCTTAGAAGGAAGAATTCAGGATGCATGGCTGTGTATTTTAATTATAGTTTTCAAAACTATAATTATCAAATGCCTTCCTTTCCCTTCCTGCAAATTAGAGGTCTGAGTTGCTGAACCTGACATCGTGGAAAAGCAAAAAAATTTCACTAGGAGTATTTTTTGTTTATCTGATGACTGAATTACTTCATTTTTTTTTTCTGGTTAGCTTTTATTTTTTTCCCCTGAGATTCAGTGATATTTTATGTACCTATAATCATAAATAGTTTTTCAGTTGGAATGTTACTTCTGAAGACAATGTGAAGGTTCCTCTGTGACTGCAAAATTCTGATCCTCTTTTCAGTAGCATTATGGCCATCTATAGATAGGGTAAGTGGAAAAAAACCCACACGTACAAGCCCAAAGATTTCAGTTTTATTGAATGCTTGTTACAGTAACTAGAGCATCCTCCTACCCATCTCATTAAGCCATTACCATTGTAAAAGCCACCAACACATTAAAATTTCTGCTTTTTCATGCATCCCAGGCAGCAGCTTGCTTGAGAGTCTTATGGTCCAGTTTCTATCAGTTATATAGCTTGAGCTAAATAGTTAATATTTGCTGAATCCTTTCCTAATTATGCTACTGGAACAAGTTGTTCCCCCACCACCCATGTATCTCCCTCCCACACACTACTTCCATTCAATTCCCCTGACAGAGTCTATCAGATTGCATGTACCCCTGTGCTTGATAATTTTTCTTAAGATTTCTGCATCTGAAACGTATCCTGCTTTTCAAGGACAGAAAGGAGATGAACTTCGAATCCCTAGAGTGCTAGAAACTTCTGAACAGCAGTTCCTATAAGGAACAGAAAGAACTGCCCAGTTTGTGCAACATTTGTAAGCTAGACAGCCTTTCAGCTACTCAGTCCATGGTGCACAGTGTCTTTTTGATATGTGTTAAGTTCATGTTTGTCTTGAGAACAAAATTCTCTTTTTGAATATAATTTTCTGGTTTGCTTCCACAAAGGCACAATGAGTAAGATCCACTCAGTGGAATGATAATTGTCTGGCTGAAAGGATTTGGGTGTGATCAGAGCCATAGCTGGATCTTTATTTTGTGAAGAGAAACATTGATATAATCTGCTGATCTTGTGAAAAGTTGGGAGCAAGCTGGGAGGAGATTGCTTTATTCATGTGTTCTCAAATTTTGAATAGGAAACCACATGAGGATACCAAGCTGTAAGGCAATCCAGTATAGCATGTGAATTTTAGAGCAGTTAAAAAGTCAACCTTGTAAAAAGAACTAAGTTCCCAACATTACCTATAATAGAGATAGTGTTCTGCTATTACAATGCAAGCCAGACTAGGCCACCTAAGTTGGTATAAGAATCCAAAGAAGGAATAAAGTACCAGACAGTGCAGCAGCAGGTGAGAGACTCTTATAAAGCAATTTTCGTGATATTTATTATAGACCTCTAAACTAAAAAACGAGCAAAAGGTAGAAAGGAGCTTTACAACAGGTTCTATATTGTAGGTTATTGTGTTTTCAGCTGCAATGAACCTGATAATGAAGTCAGCTGAGCAAGAGTATAAAGGTCCCACACTGACAAGAAAAAGACATCCCCAAGGATAAGCCAACAGAGATGTTTTAACAATCACTACAAGTACAGTAATATAGACTAGATTGTTACTAGTGACACTGAAGAAAATAATCAAGTAACCAAAAATAATGTTTAAGCTTCAAATATAGCTTCCTGGTGTCTCTGAAAGGGAAAATAAATAGAGAATTTAAGTTTAGGATTCTGAGAGAGTAATAGGGATCATCAGAAAGCACATGCTTTACCAAATTACAGCGTGCTGACACAAACAACAGAGACAAAGACTTTTTTATCTGGTTCTAAACTGCATTAGTGATGAAGGGGAGGAGGGGCAACAGTCTGGTAGCTATCACAGGCAGAGTAGACTGGAAGAGTTTTGTTGTAGTTTCTGTTGTACCACCATTAAAGGTATCATTTTTGAACAACTGAAGTCAACATTTTATAAAGGTAAAATTATACAAGCCTGAGGCACGTGCCTGTAAATTCTTCCTTAGGAGTAACCTTTTTGAATCAGTCTTGAATGAGACTGGAAGACTTGGGGCCCTGTGTCCAGCTGGGAATCTGAACCGCCTGGAATTTAAGGCAGGACTTCAGAATTGACTCTGAAAAAAAATTTATTGAGGGCTTGTGAAGGCATGAAATGTAAAGTTTTTTTTTTTTAATTGGAATTACTTTGCTTTCTGCCTCTAAAAGAACTATGCAGCTGTTTGAAACGAAATACAGTAAACTTCAGACACTCCTAGGACTTGTGGTAACCCCAAAATTCATCTTTATAAGAAACTGTTGAGTATATGATGTGGCCATCCCATGCCTAAAAGAAAATAATTTAGTTAAAAATTTTCATCTTCTTTCTCCTGAACTCCATCAATTATGGATTCAGCACACTGCATGTTGCATATACACATATTTTTGGATATAATGGTCCAGTCATTACCTGTTCCTTATTAGGTAGCTAATGCCTGTTTGTCAGGGATAGAATCCTTTCTCATGGCCCACTGACCCTTAGAAGGTTCTGCTGTGAGTTAATTTACCTGTATAGCAGCTGAGAAATCTGGTACTTTCAGTTACCACCAATCCTCAAGCTCTTCTTTGCTGCATATATCTAATGTAGCTGCAGGACTTTTCTGCTGCCAGCAGAAGCACCTTTACCTGTGTCACGGTTTGGGCCAGACAGGCCACTGAAAATGAATGAGAGATGCTCTCCCCCACCTCTTTCTCCAAGGAGAGGAGGGAAAGAGAGAAAGATACTTATGAGTTTAGAAAAAACTAAACTACTTTAATCAAAATATTAATAAATTAATAAAATAATAACAAAGAAAATAGTTAAATATGTATAATATATACAAACCCAGTATTGAGCTCCCAGGTTGATGATCACATCACCAACAGGCACAGGGAAAGTCCCAGACTGGACT